>JANIWD010000132.1:0-34895 GCA_030557875.1 Candida neerlandica
TCCTGTGGGAATCATAAGCGTCAATGAATTGTTCTTTTTTCAATTGAGCTTGTGGGGTCTTTCTCAAGATTTTGGTTTCCAAAGTTAAAGCATCAATATGTTTACATAAAACCATGGTGCAAGGATACTAATTAGATCTGTAGGGGATCGTTAAGGAAGAAATAAGAAAAAAACTCAAACCAGGAAAGATCAATTTCAGGCCTTCATTCTGAATTTATAGTCTGGATTATTATAGAAGTTGGCTCAGGAATTTTTTTGTAATTTTCACGTAAAACTTAGTACATTCTGCCACCCCCTTATAATTCACTCGGATATATTTTTTTGTTCTATATCCTTCGATTGCTGCACATAGCACAAAACCAAATTACCAATTAGAGTTTGAAATGTTCTATTTGTTCTGTAACTTGCTAACTACAACGTGTACCCTTTAAGAGTTAATAGTTTCTACCCTAGTGGCTTCAATGGCTTAGGTTTGTGGTCTTGTCGAGTTATTGCTTCTTTCAGAAAGTGATATACTTTTGGAGGTAAAAAAGATAAAAGGGAAATTTTCCGATCAAATCAGTATGGCTTCCACAATTCCGGTTGTTCCATTGTAAAAAAAAAATAACATTTTGTGGTTTGTACAAAAGTTGACGAAGTTTCCAATCATGTTGGAAAAAGTAATACCCGATGAGAAATTCTTACAATTGATACTTTCTAACTGTGATTCCATCCCAAATAGCCGATGAATATTTGGTTACTTGAAGTGACTATCGTAAACAGACGACCAATTGAACGAACTAACAGAATCAAATAGGTAAGTCAAATTGAATTCCCTTTTTTCCACTACACTCGTGTAATCTTACCAAAGAATTTCCCTTGTGGAGTTCTATAACCTTGTATCTCTTTTGTGAGTACGATTACGTCTAACGTCCAAATATGAAGGTAGTGAACGTTTGACAAAAGGTAATCTTGAATCTTTGTAATTACTCGCTAGCAAATGGTTGAGGATGAGCTAGAGCTATGGAAACTTCTATCATCAAAATATTCTGGAGTAACAGCGTTGCTGTCATAAAGAAAAGACTTTGCTGATTTAGTTAGACTATAACTTTGTCAACCTATTTCAAAAAGCAAACCTTTTGTTCTTTTTATATCGCAAACGGTTACAATATTTAGAGACTGCAGGATAGAGTTTTCGTTTATTTCTAATTTTGCAACTTGTCTGATTGTTTAGCGGAAGTAAAAAAAATTGTGAATCACTCTATACAAACACAATCTGCCAAGATACAAGCTTTTTTTTTTGCAACTTAAACATAACCAATCGAAGGCCTTGAAGAGGAATCAGTAATCGCTAATTTTGTGGTTGTTAATTTATTGTTGCATATTGCAATATTAATACGTGGAATAAAATTAATCCACATTATTCCCAAGCAGCATGTAACACCGACTGTGGAAATAATGGAATCATTAAATTTTTTTTTCTCTCGCTCTCTCTCCCCGCCCCAAAAATTGAAAGGGTGGTCCGCACCGGAGCGGGCTTTTTTGATTTTTCTTTGCATGAAATAATTTGTACAACATTCTTTATCAGTAAGACATCAATTCTTTTGTACGGCAAAATTCTGATCAGCGTGATCTAATGATTTGACAGTGATTTGGTTTATCATCACTATCAGTAAAAATACCCCACTAACATTTATTATTAAGTAACTAACTCATGTTACGCAGGTATAAATAAATAAATAAATGAATGATATATTGTTATCAGGCATCAGGGCATCAGGCATCGCGCATTGAAAACAAAAAAAAAGACAAAGGACTTTTGGTCCCAAAAAAAAAAAAAAGAATCTGAATCGTCATTGTTTTTCTTCTATTTTATTCGTTTCTTTTTTACAACATCAACAGATCACCATAGTTCTTCTTCCCTCTTTTAACTTTGGTCATTGATCTTAGCATAATCTAGCATATTCACACATATTTCTTCAATGTCCAAACCACAGAATATAACACAGAAGAATGAACGAAGACGATCTATTGCATTGTTAACAAGATCTCCATCATTATCGCAATCTCCTTTCGCACTCACAAGTTATTCCCAACGAGGTTCAGCATCAAATTCATATGTTGCAAACTCACAATTTTTACGTGGTGACTATGACGAATCTGCCGTTGGTGACTGGGCATCAGATCAAGTTTCGGAACATCCAAATCTTACCGAAAATGAGAATCTCGATTTGGCTACAGGTATTGATGACCCGGAATTAATTAAGAAAGTCTCAAAACATTTACCTAGTGATTTTGATTCGTTGAGTCAAGAAGGAGCAGATATTACCCGAGATTTATACAAGATTAAAGAAGATTCACAACGACCAAACTTAAAGAAAACAAGAAGTTGTGAATCTTTAGGTTCTGGCCTGGTAAGATCCCATGCTTCATCGTTCAATGTCCCTGGAGGATTCCGTCGGGAGTTTTTGTTGAGTCAACAGAATAATAATAATAATAACCCAAATAGTAATATTGAAGCATTACGTACCACCACACCTAATTTCTTGACGAGGAATTTCATTGAGTTCTTGAGTATCTACGGACACTTTGCCGGGGAGAATTTGGAAGATGACGAGAATATTGCCAACCATTACAAATATCTTTTACCAAGCGAAGGAGGAGAAGAAGAACCTTTGATCCAGAGGGAGAACTACAATCCAAGAGGTACAGCAACAGACAGGAAGGCATATTTCTTACTTTTAAAGGCGTTTGTGGGGACAGGTGTTCTTTTCCTTCCGAAAGCATTTGCCAACGGAGGGTTATTCTTTTCCATTGGATTATTAGCATTCTTCGCATTACTTTCATGGTGGTGTTATACGATTCTTGTTTATACAAAAGTTGCCACAAAAGTATCAAGTTTTGCTGAAATTGGTTTGAAATTGTATGGTCCTTGGTTACAACGATTAATTCTTTCATCGATTGTCATTTCTCAGATTGGCTTTGCTGCTGCATATATTGTCTTTACCCTGGAAAATCTTCGTGCATTTATTGTGAATGTCTCAAGCTATGAAACTTCGGATTTGAATATCCTATGGTTCATAGTGTGGCAAGTATTTATTATTGTGCCATTATCTTTGATTAGGGATATCACCAAATTATCATTACTGGCTGTGTTGGCAAACATTTTCATTTTCGCAGGAATTTTTGCAATTGTATACTTTATGGTATATGAATGGTTAGGTGTTAATAATGGCAAATTTGGTCCTAACATTGAGTACTATTTCAATGAATCTGGGTTTTCGTTATTTATTGGTACTGCTATTTTTGCATTTGAAGGTATTGGGTTAATTATTCCAATTCAAGAATCCATGATTCATCCACAAAATTTTCCAAGTGTTTTAGGAAAAGTTGTCTTTACAATTGCAATTATCATGATTTTAGTTGGAAGTTTAGGTTATTTAACTTTTGGTGATAAAGTTAGAACAGTTATATTGTTAAACTTACCGCAAGAGTCACCAGTGGTTATCATGACTCAATTATTGTATTCCTTAGCTATTTTATTATCCACTCCATTGCAATTATTCCCTGCTATCAGATTACTTGAATCGAAATTGATTTTTGGAAGTGGTAAAAGTTCCCGTGGGATCAAATGGGTAAAAAATATTTTCAGAGCTGCATTTGTTATCTTTATAGCATATGTTGCATTTATTGGTGGACAAAATTTGGATAAATTTGTTTCATTTGTTGGATGTTTTGCATGTATTCCATTGGTTTATATGTATCCTCCAATCTTGCATCTTAAAAGTTGTTGTCAAATCCATGATGGATTACTGGAAGAGGAAAAAAATTCAAGATATTGGTTAAGTATTCTTGATTACATATTATTATTCATTGGAGGATTTGCATTTGTTTATACAACTGGTCAAATACTACTTGCTTGGATGAGGATAATAACATTTGAATATTTATATTAAACAAAAAAAAAATAACGGTAAATAGACAATACATACATACATACACATACACATACACTGGCACATTGTAATGTACTTAATTATTTGCATTATTTATTCCCAAATTTCCTTTACTGTTTTTCTAAAATCATGAACTGCTTGAAGCACTGATTCATTTGCCTTTGCAACCCCTTCATCCACTTCTTTCCCAAACACCACCAAATTCTTCTTTAATTCTTGTCTTTGAATATGAACATCAGGTAAATATTCCTGTTCCAATTGATCATATTTCACACCAATTGCATTAAATGTCTTTGGCATAAAATACCATAATCCAGTACCTGAAAATACCACCGGAGTGGTAAATCTTACCAAAATATTTCTTCTTCTAACTAAAATACTTCCACTTAATCCAATGGTTAAAATATAAATTAAATTTGGCAATACCGGTTCTTGAATCAATGAATCTATTTCATATTTCAAATTCTTAATTTCATTACTTGCTGCTGATTTTTGTGTATCCAATTCAGCTCCCCATAGGGATAATTTATCATGGAAATAATGTCTAATTGAATTAGCATATTTTTCAATTATAGGAGTGGATCGAATTACCATTCCATCAACAAAAGTGGCATTTCCATGGATAGATTCTTTTTCTTCTAATTGAGAAGTTATGGCAACTGTAGTACCAGGTTTGTTTATTATGTATTCATCATCTTCATAAAAGGATCTTTTAGTCATTATGTAATGTGAAGGTATAAGGGAGGGGTTTTATGGAATAGTTATGCCTTGCAAAAGTAGTGATAGATATTGGTAAACTGTACTCGCTTGGTTTTTTTTTCGAGTGAGTTTTTTTCTTTTGGTTGGTTGCTTTGACCAATAAAGAATAGGTCGTGTGCGTCTGGACAACTTAGTTACTATATTTTATTGTTTATTTTTTTGCAACAAGTCAAGTGATAAAGTAGATGTTTTAGTTTCTATTTTATATTAAAGCATTGTATATAGTAGGTAATACTAAATTAAGTAAATGGTTGGAAATCAACTCTTATATATATAAAAAAAAAGTAGAAATGAATGAAGATATATTGGAAACTAATTCAAAATGAAAAAAACGGAGATGATAAAACAAACAATACACTGAAAAGTATAAAAACATGAACATGAACATGAACATGAAAAGAAGGAATAGAAAAAACGAAACAAATATTATAAGCAATTAATATATTAATCAAATTATTTTTTTTTCTCTACTTTTTCTTTTTACCAAAGAACCCCCTCTTCTTCTTTTCATTTGGCTCGCCTTTATTAGAGGATGAAATACCACCTAATGGTTTAGCATTACTTGAATCAATTGTTGGAACATTTACATTCACATTATCATTGTTGGTTTTTGGTGTATCATTAGAATTGGCAGATGATGAGGAAGTTTGGGAATCGTTCATGCTTGGTGGTCTTAAATGAGTACCATACAGTTGGGGTTGTTGAGGTGGTTGTTGTGGTTGTGCAGATGACGATGATGATGATGCTAGTGGTGGTGCTTGTGCTTGTGGTCCACCGCCGGTAGTGTTCAACATTATTGGCCCACTTGAACTAGTTCTTCTGCCTGCATGTTGAGGATATCCATTACTAGAACCTCCAATCATACTGACTGACTTACGACCGGTACCTGGAAGTGGCATACCACCTCTGCCTCCCATGTCCAAACCATCTAAATTACCATTCATTGGCATAGCAGAACGGCGATTTCCCTTTTTAGGATTTGCTTTAAAACGTTGTTCAATAAATGGATCTATTGGAGCGGCATTCTTGAAGCTTGCAGGATTGGTATTGTACTGTGAATGGTTGTCTTGGTAGGTATTCACAGAGCCCGGTAAGGAATTCAACCTTTGCATTTGAGGAGCATGTTGCTGTTGTTGTTGCTGTTGTTGCATTGGAGGATATCCTTGATATTTATTCATACCAACCATAGATCCATTAGATCTTAAAGGAGGTGGGAATTGAGTTTGAGACATTCCTCCATTTGGTAAACCATGAGGTGGGTTTTGATCATTGGAAAAGCTGGTGTTATATGCAGGGTTGTAGTTTGGTCTTTGTTGGTAGTTATGGCTATGGTTGGATTGGAGTTGAGGTTGTGAAGGTCCACTTCCTGGATAATATGGTTGTTGAGGAGGACCATTTCTATATTGCTTTTGGTATTGTTGTTGTTGTTGTTGTTGTTGTTGATCGAAATAACCTGGTTGACCTTGGAAGTCATTACCTTGCTGTCCATTATATGGTGGGAATTGATGTTGTCCTTGGGATGGCTGTCTTCTATTTTGTTCACAAGGTTGTTTCAATTGGGAAGTCGATGCATCAACAAAATTCTCAACGTTTTCATTATCTTTAGGACTACTTTGCAGTATAGGTTGAACTGGTGAGGCATGTTGCTTTTGTCTAATAACAGGAGTATCTGGGCCAATAGCATCTCCATATTGAACAAAATTCTTGTAATCTTGCAATCCACTTTGGGTCATCACAGAATCACGATTATTAATGTTTTTAGGGGTTTCATCGTGTCTGGAACTTGGGTTGGTAGCAGGAATTGACACCGGAGAAATATCTGCAACTGATTCCTGATTGTTGTTGTTCTTGTTCTTGTATGACGATTCTAAATCTCTACTCTTTTGCTTATATTCTTCGTCTAATGATCTGTACTTTTGGTCATGTTCGTAGGCAAGTTTTCTCAATTTTTCATCATGTTCATATTGAGCGGACTTGGATTTTTTCTCAAAATCGCGTTGCAAATTGCCTAATCTATTTTCTGCTTCGGAAATTTTCATTTGTATGCTCTTCAAATTCATTTCTTGTTTTATAACATCGTTGTCTAACGAAATCTTGGATATTTCGATATCCTTAAGTGCTGCATCCAATTTCTTTTGCTTTTGGATCTTTTCTTCAATGTCGTTGTTTAATGACTTGTGTTGCTCACTGTTTCCGTTTGTGGTTGCAAGCAGGTCTTCTCCCTTTCTTTGGAAAAATTTTGATCCTCCAGGACTATTTATCTTTTGGAATTGACTCATTGTGGAATAAATATTCTCCAAGTATGGGGTTCTCACACCATTGTCGTCGCTTAGTAAGATTGGTTGCAATAACAATAAATCAAGTTCCAAATCAAGATGCTTGTAAAAGTTGTACAAAAACTGTGGTGAATTGGCATAGTTGTCATTTTGTTTTGTTGCAGGATATACTTCGCACCAGTATTTCAACAAGTTGGCTTCGTTTTCAAACCCTTTGACCAATTTACAATCCATTTTCTTAATCAACTTGAAAAGCTCATTGATCAATCCGGTGATTAAAGGCTTGGATAAGATGTGTTTCGATAATTCCTCAGGCACGGAAATTTCAAACAAGGTCATAATGGGGCTGAAAATAACACGAGGCAAAGCTAACTTCCATTGATAAGTCATGAACTCCTTTGGGGTAAGCGATTTCAACAAGGTGATGGAACTATGTGATTGCTCTTGAACTGCTTGCAACAATTTGTAAACTTTCTGAAAGTTCTTGTTATTGGCGATTTTCGAGGAACCAGAAGTCGAGCCGAGGTAAATCCTGGTGTCGTTGTTTCTTAGTTGGTGAGAATATTCATTTGGTGCCACGACCCTGACGTCATTTTCATTCATCATCGACACTACGCTCACTGGTGTTTTAGCGAAGTTTGCGGTGACATAAGGTTCTAAATTCACGTATCCTGTCAGCTCTACCAATATTATTGAATCTTGGTTGATCAAGTTCTTCAATCCAATGCAGACCCCTTGGAAATCTTGTAAGGAATTGCACCCTATGACGACAATGTCAAATTTTTTATTAGATGGAACCTGTTTCAACGATGAATAGATATCATGAGGCTTATATTGAGAAGAGCCGAGTTGAGTGGATCTCCAGGTGATTGGAAGGTTCTTGTTAAGTTTAGGATTGACCAAAGTGACATCTTCAAGGGAATCGGTCTTATAGAATCTCCAGGCATAGAATGCGATATTTGGGTTGGACCCAACAATTAAACATGAAGTCGGCATGGTATATATGGGTGAACAATGTGTGGGAAAGGATAAACGAAGTTCAAAGGTGTGATTAAAATTCTTTATACGACAATTTTTTGGGTGTTGAAATTTTTAATTTTTTTTTCCTTTACGTTTCTTTTGCTTTATGTGAATTCCTTCTGATGTAAAATCGGTACGTTTTGATTACCTCTCAAAAATACAAAAATACAAAAATGCAAAAAATTAAAAAAAAAATTAAAATAAAATAAACCGGCTCGGAAAGGTTGGATACGGTGTGTTGATATAGTTCCTCCTTTTATAATTTAGGTTGGTAACGAATGTGGGAAACTTGCAATTAGCTTGGATTGTGGTAGCTCTGAACGATAACTAGATCAAGAAGAAAGATGATTATGGGCAAAGAAGTTTTCTGAAAAGGAAAGGGAAGAAAGAAATTAAAGCAAAGTACAAAAAATTTTTTTTCTGGTTTTCTTTTGTTCCATTTTCCTGATTTTCAATGAAAGGAATAGCGAGAGAGTAAGAGAGAGTTGTGTCGGATTTTGTGTAACTGAGCAATAAGCAAAATTTCTATATTCGTTTGCTAACCCATCAGATTGGGTGGGAACAACAAAGGGAATGGTCGTCTCACTTATGCATTATGACTAAAGTGTTCCCAGCTGACCCAAGGAGGTTTCATGCTCCTGTGTTTTCCCATCCTCAAGAAAACACCATGTACCCAGCTGTACCACGCAATATTCCACATGTTTTTGTCTTGATTTACTTGGTTGTTGTTGTAATTGGTGTTGGTGTTATTGTAGGTGTTGTCGTGGAGGTACATTCTGCAGCAAATCTCAGTACCACACAACGCACCATAAGAGAGTACAGCACATACACTCACTCACTCACTCACTCACACTCAGACGGAGGTACGAAAAATCAAACTCAAGCCTAATAACACATGAAACATGCACCTCGTAGAATTGTCAAGTATCACATTCAAATGTTACAGGGACGAAACCACACACTTGCAACAAATAGATCTAGAAGAACAAGATGTTCTGTTTCAATATTACATCAGGTTTGCATTGGTGTCAGGTACATCATATGGTAGTGAGGCTACAGTACAACTAGACTTTGTTCCACTATCAATACATCCCTTTCAGGTTAGTGTAGGACACTGGTAGGTTTTAATTTTCAATTTTCAATTTTTCAATTTTTTTTTTTTTATTCCATGCACACACACAGAGAGGGGGGCAGTGTTCTATTTTAGTACACAATTTCACACAACTACCTACTATGCGTGTGGATATCTGTGTGTTTGTATTGTTTATTTTATAGCCGGTTGAGAGCAGTCCTATCGTATGTCATTTTTTTTTGTACTAACATCAGTTGCATTTCTAAGAGGAGTGGTTTGGATTCCGGATTATCCAGAAAAGAAAGACAGATGGAAAGAGGTACACAAACAAAAGACAAAAGAAAAAAAATAATAATTGGGCGTCGGGTACTCGAGGAAACGAACAAAACCAAAAAAAAAAAACCAAAGAAAAAAAATTTCAATTGCCGAAGCACCAAAAGGACACAGAAGTTAGAGAAAGAGAGGTAGATCGAGACAAACACACCTCCTCCACCTTGCTTTACTTTTCCCGATTGTAACCCACATTGATTTGAAAGAATATTTCTCGCGAACTACCATCCGTATATTAATTTTTTTTTTCTTGTCCAGAAGTGATTCAAATAGTTGATCTGCATCTTGGATCGAATTATAGCAAAAAAAGGAAAAGATACCAGATGAAGAAGTGAAATGGTTATTTCCTCTGTCATTGTGATTTTAAAAATAGAACAATTGTGAAATCTAACAATTAGAATAAAAAAAAAATTAGTCCAAGAAAATAATTCGAGGAACATAAAAAAAAATTCTATATTTAGCAATCTTTACTAATCGCTCCAATTAATCTGAGATAACGGTAAGCATAATCTCATTAAGCCTGGTCAATTGATACCTCCTCCTCATCCTCCTTCTCCTGCTTCTGCTCCTCCCCCCCTTTTGACTAACTCTCGCTACAGCGGCCACAAACTAACAACCGCATCAATGCCCAGGAGAAGATCTAATGTAATTTAATTTGCGCCTTGTTTTCTATCGTTATTATAGGATATTTCTCATTTGGGTCTTTCTTTAAGGGTATGGGTGGATAAAAAAAAATATCATTGATTATTAGGGTTGGTTAATTTTTGGTATTTTCGCCACGACTTTTGTACTTGGGAACGACCTTCCCGTTTTACTGTGAACGAGCAGGCCGTGAAAGAGAAAAAAAAGTTTTCACTTTATTCCCATTAACTTGCCTCTTCTTCTTTTTTTTTCTTTTTCCTTCTCTACGGTAATCCATTCCATGGGCGTCGTTTTTTAGCATTGTTTGAGTTCTAATCAACTTGATAGCCTTTGGCAAAATTCTTATCGCGGACCAAATCTTCTTTTGGTCCAGGGGAATATTGCATTCTCTGAGATAGGAAAAGAGCTTAAGATGGTATTGCAGAACAAACCTATCAGAAAGGGTGTATCTCCGGTTGAGGAGTGTCATGCGATGACTCTTTCGGTCATAATCCCTTTCATATTTCGTAAAACTAAATAAACATAAACATAAACATAACAAGTAAGCTAACGTTGTTATATAATCTAATCTTTTATGTTTGTTCGTTTATCTTGATCTTGGTCTCTAAAGTAAAGAGAGAGACGACAAAAAAAAAACTTTACTCTGAAAAATTTACGCGTCTCTCTCTTTTGGCATATACCACTTCATTATATTTACCAATGACTCGTGGACAATTAATCCTCATTGAAGGTCTTGATAGATCTGGAAAATCCACTCAAGCATCTATATTAGCATCTAAACTTTCTCCTTCCCAATTAATCAAATTCCCTGATCGTTTAACTCCAATAGGTAAACTCATCAATGAATATCTCACCAACAAATCATTTGCATTAAATGATCAATCGGCTCATCTATTATTCCTGGCTAATCGATGGGAATTGAACCAACAAATTCAAGAATTATTAAACCAAGGTCATTTTATTGTCTTGGATAGATATATTTATTCCGGAATAGCGTATACTTTGGCCAAAAATGAGATCAATGATGAATCAATATCCCAAGGTAAAAATAGCAAGCAATTGGGTGATGTTGATTGGCTTTTGGGTCCAGATAAAGGATTACCGAAACCTGATTTGACTTTGTTTCTTACTTTGGATTTGGAAGAAATAAGTAAAAGAAAAGGATGGGGAGATGAACGTTATGAATTACAACAGTTCCAGGCAAAAGTCAAGGATTGTTTTTTACAGATATTAGACACTAATGATCCAAGTATATGTATTGTTGATGTGGGGAATAAGACAATCGATCAAGTATCAGAGCAATTATGGGAGATTATTGAATCTAAAAATAAACATACATTGATTAATGAGCCTATAAGTTACATTTAATCCAAATCATCCAAGAAATTCAATCTTTCCAAGATCTTCTTTTTCAGTATTTCTTGAATTTCACCACCTAGATATATCTCATCCAAGATATAGTACAATTTATAGAAATTGAATACAAGATCAACTTCACAGACACTATTGAAATAAACATCTAAAATCTCGACAAAAAAATGTAAACTTTCTAGATAACTCAACTCTGAATCTACCAAATCAATGGCAGATATGAAATATAATCCTGCATATCTTCTGTAAACCAATTTTTGTTGTTGAAATTCGACAAAATTGGATTGGTGCTTGGAGTCCCTACTACTTATTAATCGATGTATATCCGCTATGTATTGTTGCTTTTGTTGTGGGGTGTATGAATTATCATACCATTTCACTAAACGAGTCTTTCCTTGTCGATTTAATACTAGTATAAAATGTATAGACATAATTGTTCTGTTGTGTTGTGTTGTATGGTGATTGGTTGTTAAATAAGTTGTTGGATAAAGGTTCAGTCGGAATATACAAAATATTGCCAGAGCCTTTTTTTTTTAGTATTTTTTTTTTCTTTCTATTTTTGTGGCCAACTTTAACACAATAAGTCTCACAGCCGAAAGACTTAGACCCAGAAAAAATACCACATATACTCACAACACGTCTAATCTTTATATACATACACGTCTGTGGAGAAACCTTATTCAGCGATGAGTTGGTATTCGCAGGATGAAAATGATGAATCTTCATCAAAATCGTTTCAACAATATGAAATCAAAGAAGGAATTGTGTTTTTAATTGAAATAACTCCTGAATTATTAGCCCCTGTCAATGATTTAAATTCCAATTCCCAATTATTTGAAATCTTATCCAGTATCAATGATTTAATGCAAGAGTTAATCATGACTTCCAGAAGTACTGGGATTGGGATATATTTCTACAATTGTGCCCCATCGTCAAAACTACATTCCATGAAAAACCCTGATAATTTCCAACGTTTGTTCCATTTGAATGTTTTGAATTTACAAAATATGAAACGATTAAATGATATGATACAAGATGTTAATGTCAAACCTTTGCAAGAAATCTTTACTTATCAACCCATGGAAAGTGAAACCCAGTTGAAAACTGTATTAAGTAAAATGATCGATGAGTTTACAAATAAAAAGGAGTTCAATAAAAGAAGAATGTTTTGGATAACCACCAATGATAAACCTTACAAGGAAGAATCCACTAAGGAGGCAATTTGGAGGATAATCGACGATTTTTACTATTATGGTTTCTTTATTGAACCTTTTTTCTTATCTTCTGGTAACAAGAGGTTTGATTTTACATTATTTAAAGATTTATTCATGAATACTAATTACTTGAAAAAAAGTCAAGAACGTGCTCGTGAAGAGGCAGAGAGACAACAAGGTAATCGTGGTAACACTAATAAAGAAGGCAAAGAGAAAGAAGATTTGGTTAGACCTACAGGGTTTTCTGAAGATAGCGGCGCGTTTAAATATTCCATTGTGGGAAACCAAATACGAAAGCGTATTTTCAGAATCAAGGAGGTTAGAAGAATGCTATTTACTTGTGATTTGATTCTAAGTGATGGTGGTGATATTGGAGGAGGGTTAGGGTGTACTCTTAAAGGGTATACTTTATATTCTCATGAAAAGATCAAAAAGAATGAATTGTTGTTGTACACCAGGGATGAAACGTTGACAAAAGTGTTTGTCGATACCACACTTAAACAAAATGGAAAACGGATCGAACTCAAAGATGACAAAGAAAAGTCTGTTGCACAAATACAAGAAGATGCTGGTATTAGAAGAGGTTATGAAATTGGTGGTGGTGATGATATGATTTTTCTCAACAAAGAACAATTGGAATTCATAACGAACTATGCTTTTGATCATCGATTAATTGAACCTGCAGTTGAAGATACCATAGAGAATATAACTATCAATAGTCAAGGACTAGGAAAACCTGTGACATTTTCTCGGGCTCCATATTTGAAATTAATTGGTTTTAGAGATTTAAAGAATTTTAATCCTGTTTATTCTTGTGGATCCCCAACTTTCGTTACCGCTGATATAGATAATGGTATGAATAGTTCTGCTGTTAAAGGAGGATTCAGCAACTCTTTAGATACGTTTGGTTCTTTGTATCGTTCATGTCTCAAGTTGAAACAATATGCTGTGGTTTTTGGTTGTGTTAGAAGTAAATCACGTCCATTCTTGTATGCTTTATATCCGACATTAACCACAAATTCTTCGAAATTGATAGCTGGCAGTGAATTCCCACAAGGATTTCTTTTGATTAGGTTACCTTGGTTAGAAGATATTAGATCATTACCAGGAGAATACATCAGACAAACCAAATCAGAGACAATTCAAACCGACAATGAATTGGTTAATAATTTTAAACAATTATTACCAAAATTTAAACTTCAATCATATGATCCAAGAGATTTCCCCAATGCAACAATGAATTATTTTTACAAAGTTGCAAAACATGAGATATTACAAATTGATTTCACTCGTGAAGATCAATCATTACTGAAGAATGATATTACCATGAGAAAACTAGCAGAATTGAAACGATTGATAAATAATGATGAATCAGCAGTTGAACTTCTAAGAAACATTAATCTTAAAATGAATGAAATTGAACTTGAATCAGCAAAGAAAAGACCGGTAATTGAACCAACAAATGAATCTAATAAAAAAGCCAAAAAAATTGTGGAAATTTCTGATGATGAGATTTTATCAGCATGGAAAAATGACAGATTGACACGATTTTCAAATGATCAATTAAGAAGTTTTATTAGAAAACATCCCGAAGTTAAATCTGGGGCCAGAAAAGCTGAAATGGTTGAACATATCAAAGCGTTTTTAGATAGTAGAGTGAAAAAGTAATGTAGGATAATGAAATGTAATTGTTTATTTTTTATGAAATGTATTTTTAGTATTCCAATTGATTGCGAAAATATGGAAAACATGGAAAAAAAAATAAAGCACCCACACACAATTAGTATTGTGTTGTGAGTGAGTACAAGAAAAAAGAAGTCTCCCGAGGGTGAGTCGAACACCCGACCATTAGATGGCAAGGTTGGTTGAATTGCAACCAATTGTATTCCATTACAGTCTAATGCTCTACCAACTGAGCTATCGAGAGATAACTTGTTGACAGCCGAAGTTCTAGCAGGATCGGGTTCTGTAAATTTCTAATAATGAATTCATTGAATTAAGGTTCAAATGAGTTAATATTGATTTGATATTAATTAATACCAGTAAAAGCAACAAATAGAAGTGGGTTGTGATATAAAATTAGTTTTAAAAGTGTGATTATGGGGTGTTTTTTTTATATAAAAAGATAAATCAACCGAATACCTTGATATTCAACTAGTTTTTTCTTTTCTAGTAAGTATGTAGCGTTACAGGTAAGTTTTGTCATGTTGAATAAGGGAATTCAATTCAATCCAATCGGTCGTATTTAATAACTTCAAAAAATTAATATTTATTAAAATAAATCGTAGCACATTAACACATTAAGAATATATATAAATAATTTTAAATCATAAAGAAAACAACATCTAAAACTTGAAAGTCAGCAAAACCAAAACCTTCATCTTTCTAATTATGATGCTTTAAAGAATCAAAAGCTTTCTTGGTACCATCACCAGCTTTATGGAAACTCTTGCCAATTCCTTTGTAGACATTTTCTGGGAATTTAAGTAATTCTTGATCTAATCGATCAACACCATTTTTCTTTACAAGAAGATTCATGTTTGATTTCTTTGGGTTGAATAGATGAAGTAACAGTAGCAGAACTCATATTTTATAATTTGTAGTTTATTTGGAATTGGGATTGGGATTGTTTGGTAGGAGATAGTTATTTGTTTTTAAGTAAATATCTGATGTAGAATCAAAATTATTATCAAACTTCTCAATTCATCAGAGTATTTATCATGTATTTATATTATTTCATTTATTGAAAGTAATTGGAGTTTGGATATAAAATAAACCCCCTTAATCGGAGAAACAGAATTCCCCCTTCAATTAGTACTATAATACTTTTTCTTTCGCAGCAAATCCGATATAGTCTGTCGATCCCAAAGTACATATTAATTTTCTCTTTCTCTTTCTCTCCCCGGAAATATACACTCCACACACATACACACGGGTATAGTACAAATTTCGAATTTCCGGGTTCATAATTATTTTGTAATCGGATTTCATAATCCGATCGTCGTTCTTTTTTTCTTTTATTTCCTCGAACTTAACTTAGTCAAAACTTTACACGGCTCTTTCGTTATGAGACTTCTAATCGTCGACCTGATCATTAAATGGTAGGTTTTTTTTTTATTTCATGACGGATTTTGCTTTATCTCTAGACATAAAGATGCGTAGGTAGGTTACAAGTAAAAGAGTATTCTTTGAGAAAACCACGGAACTCTTTGTGGTTATTTTAAATGTTCCAGATTACGTCATGGAAACCTATCCTCTTGAAAAAAGACAAGTAAACTTCTTGACATTATTGTTAATCTTTCTTTGAATTAACAATTAATTTGAATTCTTCTCTCAAGGGCGAATAAAATCAAAAAAAAAAAACTCACACACAACGGAAATCACCAAAAAAAAAGAACATGATCAAGGAAATGATATAGATGATTTGAATTTTTTTTTGCCAATCCTATTTCATTTCATTTCATTGATGTAGATATAATCGTACTAATGACCTTTTTTTTGGGGTGGGGGAAATAACCATATGATTACTTTATTTAAATTAGATATCCGAAAATTTTCACTTTTCCAAGTTAACTTCAATGATATAATAACATTACAATAAAAAGTGATACAAGTGAGAGAGTTTGCAATTCCAAATTTTCATGATTTCCAATCCCTCAATAATGAATTATCTTAAGCAGAATAAATCACATCTTTTGTTAGTTGTTGACTTTTCTTGTATTTTCTTTGTTTTGCTAACAATTTCGCAACCAATTCCATAGAAAAAAAATAAAAAGAGTGTGCTAACCTGTGAACAAATTTTTTATAATCAATTAGATGTTCAAATATACGTGCATTAGTCGAAAATAAACTTATATTTGTAAAAATATACTACTCAATATCATTATTAGAATTATTATTTTTATATAGGGGTAAAATCAATACTTGTGATACAAGAAATTTAAAAGCTAGATCGCAAGGCACAAAAAAGCCCACATCAAGTACAATACAAGAGATCAAGCACATTGATAATAAACTACAAGTACAAATAGTTTCAAATGATTTTATTTTGAACTCATAAAGTATATAAGAGGGTGAATGAGTCAATATTAGCTCATTTAAACCTTAATTCTAAGAACTCTTTATTTAGAATTTACAAAACCCGATCCTGCTAGAATTTCCGCTGTCAACAAGTTATCTCTCGATAGCTCAGTTGGTAGAGCATTAGACTGTAATGGAATACAATTGGTTGCAATTCAACCAACCTTGCCATCTAATGGTCGGGTGTTCGACTCACCCTCGGGAGACTTCTTTTTTCTTGTACTCACTCGCAACACAATACTAATTGTGTGTGGGTGCTTTATTTTTTTGTTTTGCTAGTGTGTTGCGCGCGGCGTATGATTTTCACAACTTCTTTAATGACGTAATGTTTTAAATTATTCTTTAAATTGATTAACAAAGGGAAAAAGTCTCGCCCTTCTTATTGTATTACAAATATCAATTCCTCACCCCTACCCCTTGTTCCAAACTCCGTTTAATAATATATGAACAGCTGTTGCATTCATCATTTCGTTTTATTGCAAATCAAAATAATTAGATCAACGATATCAATAAATGTAATGTCAAACATACACACGTACATGCATAGTAAAAGGAAGAAGAAAAACTTCTATTTTTAACAATAATAATACAAAATGAAGTATAAACCATTGTTTCAATGTACTTAGCCACAGCCCAACAGCACACAGCCCCATCTCTTGCTTTAACCCTTGTATTTTTTACCTTGTGTCTATACATGTGTATGTAAGTTATCAATAATTTGCTCATTTCTTTGTTTGTTCGTTTGGTTCCTTCTTTGTTCAGATGGCTGATGAGACATTCCAATCAAAAACTCTATTGGATTAATGCGATTATATAATGAGCCCATGTTTAAAGGGAAAAGGGAAAAGGGAATAAGGAAAAAGGGTGATAAGAATCTAGAACAGTATGATTTTTTCTTTAATTACTCATCCAAAAGAAATTTTTTAATTCTTGGTTGGTTATAATTGTTGTATGATGTAATAGTAGAAATAAGAGAAATAAGAGAGGATTGGAATTGGTGGTGGTGGTGGTGGAATTTCCGAAGCGTTGGTAGAGACCACATAATTTTTTTTACGTTTACTTAGTTGGTTGCGAAATATTCTTCAAGTTGCCAAGAACATAGACAGATTATCATGAAAAGAAAAAAAAGTATTTCCGCTACCAAAAAACCCAAACCCAAATGAATAAGGAAATCAATACGGAAATAGTATTTAAGAGGAATGATGACAGACGGGACGGGGTCTAGTCTAATTTTGATAATTAATAATCATAAAAAAAAGAACAACGTAAAAAAAGGACCGTTGATCCTTTTTTTAAACATGAAAGATGATCGTCATAATTGAAAGGTTATTTGTTTAAGTGAAAAATGATTATTTTTTAATTATTTACGACAAACATGGAGGCGAAGGAGGAGTAGAGGGAAGTGGAGATTTTCAATACATGCGTTTAGTAATCTTGTTGTATGAAAAGTGCAAGTAAAAGAGAGAAAGAAAGAGAAACACGAAATTTTTTTTTTTAAGGTTTAACCATTTCATTTGATGATTTTTTTGGGTTTTGATACTATGATCGAGACTTAAGTGTGATCATCTTTAAAGATGAAATTTTTTTATTTTTTGTTTTTTCAATAAAGATAGTTGTTGGTTTGTTTGATAACAAGTATAGATTGACCAATAGAATGTTATATATTACTAATTATGTTTGGCGCGTGTGTTAGTGAGTGAGGGAGTGAATATGCATGAGTTCTTTTAGCTTTTGTTTGTGCAATTGAGTTCTTTTGGCTTTGTTTCTTTCCGATCTTTAAGCGAGTTGACATCAAAACTCTACGAGAAGTATGGAAAAAAAATAAAAAAAAAGATTAACGGGGTTTTGATAATTATAAGAAAGAAAAATATACACCGATGAAGATTTTCCATTTTTTGTTTGAATGAAATGAACTGAGAAGTGGATACTTAGCTTGACTCTTGGCAATGTAACTTGATTAATACCCAGAAAAAGCAAAGGAAACCAAACAAGGGAAAGGGCTCAATATACAAGTAACATGAAAAAAAGTCAGGTGAAAATGTTGTAGATATATTTTTAGTAGTATTGTAGTAATATGGAATAGCATGATAAGATATGATAGAATAGAATAGAATAGTATCTGTTTTACTTATAAGCCATCTTTTTTTGTTGGTAGGTGAATGATAAAACAATTAAAGAAAAATACCGCAAATTTAGCTCAAGAAGAAGTAGAAGAAGAAGAACAATACACACAAGGTGCAAAAAATAAATAACCAAAGAGTTAAACCAAAAGGAAAAACTTTTCTTTTCGTTTATGCATTTGCAGTTGCTTTTGCATTTGCTTTGCGATCATGAAATTTTGAGAGATTATGATGTTATTGTAAATTATTCTCTCTCTGTGTCTCTCCCCACGTAATATAAAAACCAAAACTAATTTCTTTTAAATTTTTTTTTTTTATTTTTTTTTTTTTTAACTTTCAACTTTCACTTAAATATTATAATATTAAAGAAACGGTTAATTTATTTTCATTGATTGATTCTTTCATTCTTTATTATTAATTGCCCTTATCTGATTCAGGCGTTAAATCAACTCATACATCTACTTAATATAATATAATATTATCTCATCAAATTGCAAAAAATCAGTCTAGAATCAGTCTAGAATCACAATCAGAATCATTAAACAAAAAGGTATGTTTTATTTTATTTTCTGGGAACTCTAAGATAGACGACAAAGATAAGAAACATAGTGAAGATTATTCCACCGAACAATAACAACCATCATCAATAATCATCAATAAATCATCATGATTAGTTCGTATTGGACTCATGAATTATAGATAGAAGAGGGGTAAGTTCCCACTTTGGATTAAAACACATAACACACATATATATCTATCCCACATTTGGTAATTCCAAATGTTATTTAATTGAATAGCGATTACTCCGATCTCATGGATAGTCTAGAACTGATTAATTTTTTTCTTGGACCGTTGATATTATTCATATTATTCATATATATATTTTATTTTTTTCGAAAACGATATCTCCAGGTCCCTTCTACTACTACAAGTCCGTTCCCCAAGAAAAAATAAAGTGTGACCAAGAATGTCGTCGGAGAAAATAAAATTGTGGGACAATGTCGCATGATTCATCTCCCAATGGTAACATAACTACCCCCACACTTCAATTAAGATGGAGGAGAACAATAGCAATAACAATAGGAATAACAATAGGAGTTATTTCTTGGTTTTTTTTTAACTTTATCTAACTTTAACACTACTTGGAGAAGATCAAGATCATTACGAAGAATATCTATCTACCGAATAATTATCAACAATAATATATCAACCACTTAATTTCCCCTTGGTTTTTGTTTATTTTATTTTTTTGAATGTTTTTCATTTTTTTTTTGCAACTTTCTTTCTTTGATTTATCACCTTTTCCTTAATTAACCCAATCTTATGATACTAACTTTATTTCTAACTAGTCATGTCACTTACATCTATACCTCCTTGTCCTCCGGAATATTCTGCAATTGAAGAATCAATAGTACATCCCCCACAATATTCAAAACCTACAGAACCTATCCCTGATTATACCCCCGGTGTCAATTATTATGGATTATCATTAATTAAAACTGAATTCCTTACCCCATATCATTATAATGGTGGTAATAGATCTTGGAGACCTGTTTTATTAGAAATAAATTCTACCCAATTAAAGATTTATAGTTTAAATGTCGAAAAAAAACTATATGAATTATTGGTTTGTTTATATTTTGAATTAAATTCTTTAAATCAATTAACTAAAGCTGTTAATTCGGAATATAAAAAAAATAATGGTGTTAATTTTAACTTTAGTGATAATAATAATCTTATAGATGAGGATGATGATGATTTAAGTGATTTATTTGCTGGTGATGCATATGGAGGAATATTTGATTCTTCAAAATCAATTCTTTCAGATTCAAGTTTTACAAAATTGAAAAATAAATTTAAAAATCAAAAAAATAATAAAACCATTCAATTAATTAAAAATTATTATCAAGATTTAAAAGATAATGGATTTTTATTTGAACCAACTTCATCAATTGAAGATTATAAGAAATTTTCCAATAAATATAGAGGGAATTTATTACATTGTTATTCATTAGCTAATTTACAAGTTGGTGAAGCTCCATCTTTAAATCAATTAATTTCCGCCATGTATAAAGAAGAACATAATACCAGCACTAATAATAATAATTCATCATTGGTTAAATATAAAAACACATTACGGTTAAGAATTGAATATAAACAAATGTTGGTTCAATTTTGGTCATTCCATGGTATGGTGAATTGGTTTAGAAATTTTACCATTGGGAAAGATTTAAGTTTACCAATTGAATCACGTCATATAACTCCCCTTAAATCCATACCATCAAGAAATACCAGTCGAAATAATGCATTATTAGCTGCCACAGCTGCAGCTGCTAATTATGGAAGACAAAGACATAGACATTCAAATCCATTTGTTGAAGAAGATGAAACCATTGTATTACTTCGAACAACTCAGATGATGTCAATACTTAAATTGGACGATTCCACCACGATTCCATCATCATCGGATGATAATACAAGCCTAACATCATCATCTGTATTTGAACTTGATAATGAAACAGAAAGAGAAAGAGAAAGAGAAAGAAGGGAATCAATTACATCAACGGCAACTTCAATTGAAACAGTTAATTATGTGGTTATTAATGATTTTAAATTTTTTTCCCAAGAAAATATTTATACCACAGTTGAAAAACAATATATTTCCAATTGTATACCTGATTTAAATTCATTTGATAAATGGAATGGAAAATTGATTACCCTTAGTAATGTGGATTATTTTGTGGGTCAGAAAAGAAAATTTGAAGGAGGGCAAGATGATAATATTTATATAAGTCAAGGAGCTTTTAATGATATGGTGATGTCATATGATAGAAAACCCCATCGTGATGCCAATGATCTTACCACCAAAACATTTGTCATACAACAATCAGGACTTGTTGGATTAAATTAAACTAAGGAAGTAAGTAAGTAAGTAGAGAGAGATAGATATATATATATATACAAACGAATTCACGAATTTTATGAAAAAAAGAAAGAGTAATTGTATTTTCTTTATTGGTGATAGTGATGGTGATAGTGAATGTTTTATTTGGCAACACATTTGGTAAGAGTAAGGGGGAAGTGAGTGAGTGAGTGAGTTGTGGTTGTAATAAAAATCAGCTCACACAAAATAACTTTCTCAACATTAAATTTTTTTTCTGTTGTTGTTGTCTCTTTCTCTCTCTTTTGATTTACGTGTTTAATCTTATTATTGAGAAATCATTAAAGATCATAACGAGCGAAATTTTTAATTTTTTTTATCGTGGGAAAATTTTTCAGATTTTTCTTACTTCTTTCCTTTTCTTAACTCTTTAACCCTAACCTAACAAAACTACCTGTTTGTTTGTTTGTTTGTTTGTTTATCAACAAAAACCCTCCCCATACACCCCCCCTTATTACCCAACCCACCTGCTGTTTTTCAAATTATAATTATCATTAATTAGAAAAGCATTGTCCATTTGTTACTGTACTTACTGGAACACTCCCCCCTCTTTATATTACTTTTTATTAAATACCTAGTCCTTTATTTTACTTCAAATCATGCCAACTCCAGCCGAAATCATTGCTGCTCGTCATCAAAACCGTGGTGCTTATGAAGAAGATAAAAAATCATTTCAAGAACAACAACCAATTGTTATTGATTCTGCTCCTTCAGCTCCTTCTACTGTTTCAAAACCTTCAATTTCTGATGAATCAGCTTTTCCTGCTTTAGGTGGTGGTAGAAAATCTGCATCTCCAGGTCCAAATTCTTCTACCATTTCTTCTTCTTCTGCTTCTGCTTCTTCCAATTGGGGTCCACTGATGAAAGTTCCAATTCGTTCTTCTACCCCAAGTCCAGCTCCAGCTTCTGTTCAAACTCCAAGACAATCAAATGGATTAAAATCAAAAGTTTCAACTATTCAAGAAGCTTTTTCTTTGGATGTTGAAGATCAATTAAATGTGGCTCGTCCTGAATTTATTAAAATTTTAACCTTTGTTAAACAAGAAACAAAAACAAATATTGAATGTACCACTTCTCAACATACAAAAAAGAGAACTTTTTTAATTACTGGTAGACCAGATGAAGTTAAATTAGCTAAACGTTTAGTTATTAAAAAATTAACTAAACCTGTTAAAATTACTTTTTCAATTCCATCTAAATTAAGAGCAAGAGTTATTGGTCAAGGTGGTAAGAATTTAAAACCAATTATTCTGGCCAATGAAGTCAAGATTGAAATTGGTGATGTCGTTGAAGGTGGTGAAGACCAAGAAGGACAAGAAGGACATGAATCCGAAGAAGATGAAGATGATATTTTTGCCAAAACCGTTCAAATCACCATTGATGGTGATATTGAAGGTTCTAAACGTGCCAAAAATCAAATCTTGGCCATTGTTAAAGAAGAAACTAAAAATTTATCAGCTAAAGTTGCCATTGACGATAAAATCAAACCATTTGCTAATACTGAATTAAAACCAATTGTTTCTAAATACTCAACTTTGGAATTTGCTATCCCAGATTATAAATCATCTAGAACTTCAATTGTTATTGTTGGTGAACGTGATTTGGTTTTAGAAGCTAAACCTGAAGTTAAAGCTGTATTGGAAAAATTGGCCAATAAAATTGTTGTTGTTGAAGTTCCAATTCCTAAAACCAAATATCAATTCTTACCAATTGATGAAGTTTTAGAAGAACATAATGTTTTGATTCAATTACCTAAAGAAGGTGAAACAAATGTTAAATTCATTGGGGAAAAGAAAAAAATTGCTGGTGCCCAATCAAGTGCTCAAAAAACAACTTCACAATATAAAGTTGAAACTTTGGATATGTCCAAAGCTCATAAAGGTAATTTGAAACATGTTAAGGCCGTTGCTGCTGTTTTAACTTCCACTGGTGGATTTGATGAAATTGCCAAAACCAATGAAGTTACAATTCAAGTTCCTTCAATTAAAGAACTTGAAGCTATTTCTACCATTCCAATTGAAATTATTTCTAAAGGTGATGATGAAAAAATTAAAATTGCCAGAAAATCAATTGTTAATCATGTTAATAAAATTACCCCAGATCAAACCAAAACAATTGAAGATATTGATGAATTTTTATTAGGTAAAGTTGATGAAACCATTAAAGACATTGCTAAAGAACAAGGAGTTGAATATGTTGTTTTAAACAATACCATTACTTTATTTTCTCTTGATCAATCAGATGAAGATGCCGATGATTTCGATGAAGCTGTTCCTTCAGATGCTGCTTTCAAAAAAGTTGATGATGCTTTGAACAAATTAAGAGAATTGGCCAATAATTTAACCCATACCACTTTATCAATTGCTGCCAAAGATCAAGATCAAATTTCTGGTCCAAGAGGTTCAACTTTAAGATCTATTTTGGCTTCAATTGAACCAAATACCGTTGTTGTCAAATTACACCACCCATCAGCTGATGAAGTATATGTTCATGGTCTCAAGACTTCAGTTGCCACTGTTACCAAGGAAATTGAAGGTGTTATTGCTGATGCCAAAGAATTTGGTAATGATTATACCACCACTGTTTCCGTTCCAACCCAAGTTCTTTCTCGATTGATTGGTAAGAATGGATCTAATTTAACTCAAATTAGAGAAGAATTTGGAACTAGAATTGATGTTCCAGAAGAATCGAAAGATAAATCTGAAAAAACTGATGTTACAATTTCTGGTATTAAAAGAAATGTTGAAGAAACCAAAACCAGAGTTGTTGCATTAGCTAAAAGATGGGCCGATGAAACTTTGGTTAGATTAAGAGTTGAAAGTCAATATCATAGAAGAATGATTGGTCCACGTGCCGTTTACATTAATCGTTTACAAGATAAATATAATGTTAAGATTAGATTCCCATCTGATACTTCAGCTAATTTTGCTGATGCTCCAAATAATAAAGATGAAGTAACAATTAAAGGTCCATCTAAAGGAGTTGCAAAAGCAGAAGAAGAATTGAAAGAATTGTATGCATTTGAAAAAGAAAATGGATTTAAACAAGTTATTCAAATTCCACTTAAAGCAATTGCAAGAGTTATTGGTAAATCAGGTGAAACCATTAATGATATTGCTGATGGCACTGGAGTTGAATATACTTTTAAACGTGAAAATGAAGAAACCAATGGATATTCCGAAGTTGAATTAACCGGTTCAAAATCAGCTTTAAAAGAAGCCACCAGTAAAATTCAAGAAATTATTGATGAAGTTGAAAATTTTGTTTCTAGAACCATTAAAGTTGAACCAATTTATCATCGTGATTTAATTGGACCTGGTGGTTCAATTATGAAGGAAATTATTTCTAATGCTGGAGGAGATGAAGTTCCAAGAAATAGACAATATAAATTATTGAATATTCCAAATGAAGGATCTGGAAGTGATGAAGTTACATCACAAGGGGATAAAACAATTGTTGATAAAATTGTTGCTGCCGTTGAAAAAATTATTGCTGAAAAAAGAGCTTCAATAACTGAAGAAATTGATTTACCTAAAGAAAAACATAGATTAATAATTGGACCAAGTGGATCAATTCGTCATTCTTTACAATCTGAATTTGGGGTTACAATTGATATTCCAAGACCAAATGATGAAATTACAATTGTTAAAATAACTGGATTACCTGATAAAATTTCTGCAGCAAAAATCAAAATTGAAGAATTAACCAAAGATGATTGGAATGAATCAATTGATGTTCCAATTATTTATCATGCTTTGGTAAGTGAAAGAGGAGCAATTTTCAAAAAATTAAAGAATGAATTTAATGTTGAAGTTACTCATGGTAATTTTACAAGACAAGCTAATAAATTATCATCATCAGGTATTCCAAATCCACCTGAATCAGCTTATCCAATTGGAGAAGAATCATTTAAATTTACCATCGTTTCCAATGAAGAATCAAATACTAATGGATCATCAGAAAAGGAAGAAGTAATTCCATGGAGATTAAAAGGATCAGAAGAAAATACCGCTAAAGCAAGTAAATTAATTTCTGAAAGATTAAATTTAGCTAAACAAGCAAAATCAATTGGTTGGTTTTATTCATCTCAACCTTCAATATTTTCAAAAATTATTGGACCTCAAGGTTCAAAAGTTAATCAAATTAGAAAAAAATCAAATACTTTTATTACAATTCCAAGATCAAATGATAAAAACAATACTCCTGGTGCCGCTAATTTTATTTACTTGGTTGGTAATGAAGAAAATTTAAATATTGCTAAAACTGAAATTCAAAGTTTATTGTAAACAACAAAACAAAACAAAAAAAGGGAAGAGCTTTTTAAAAATTTGTTAGAAAACTTATATATGTAATATATAATTCGTTCTTTTTACACCACACATACACATTGTAATAGCATACAACATACAACATACAACATACAGAGAAAGACGTGTACCTACCAAAATTATACCGAATTCATACAGTGCTTTTACTATTTTTTCGTATCAGTGGACATTAATTTTCGTACTTGTGCGTTAAAATTATTCATAGCAATGGACAAATAAACTTCATAGTAAACTGGTCAAAATTATTCGCACCACTTGAGGAAAAAAGTTCAAACCAAGGCGGACAAAATTGTTCGTACTAATGAGACAAAATTATTTATAACACGTGACCCTTAATTTTCATACCATATAACAGCCAATATTGGTTTGAACAATTAGTGAGCACTGGTATTAAAATATATTTTCCATTGGCATTAATAATTTTGACGCTCTAGTGTTAAATTATTTACTAGAGTTGGTACGAATAGTTCTGGCGCACAGGTATCAAAATTAATGATCATTGGCACGAAAAAAAAGTAAAAAGACTGTATATTCTCCTTTTTCTATATATTGCCGGATATCAATGGAAGAATATGTCATACGTCATACGTGATTATTGAAAATTTCCTGGATAGTTGGGGTTTTTGCAACTGGGTAACTTTCTTTTGTTGTAAATATCGAATCGGAATTGATGGGATGCCCCAACCATGTCTAAATACTGGAAAAGTAATAATAACCTATCAACTTACTAACTTATATTTCTTTCAATGTGAAAATATCTTTATTACACTATTTAAGGCCCATAGAGAAGAAGAAAGGTATAAGATGCCTATTTTCTCTTTGCACAGGAAAACCGCTATAGTATGTCGGCTACATATTTCCCACCATTGTGACTTGGATACTCTTAACGAAAGATGTAATGCGGTTTTTGGAAGTCACCGGGTGTGAAGCTAAATCTGTTGCATGTAGTTATGACTATGCTGAAAATAGTTCCAAGCTATCATGAAGGTGATGAACATGTTCTTGATGGTAGCATTGATTGCTTTCATTCCAAATAAATTGTTCAATTACGACTAATAAGTCCTCTCGAATATCACAGTCAACACGATCAACGAATCTTTTAAGTTGTTGAATGACGTTGCAAACATCATTGAAAGGGTTGAAACATTGAGCGAGTTGTTCTCCAGAGCCGACGTCGTCACTCTTAACTCTCTATCTGTATGA
This sequence comes from Candida neerlandica, assembly GCA_030557875.1. Lineage (NCBI taxonomy): Eukaryota > Fungi > Ascomycota > Pichiomycetes > Serinales > Debaryomycetaceae > Candida > Candida neerlandica. Next base: position 27,292 of record JANIWD010000132.1, read on the forward strand.
AAGGTCCAAAGAAATGGACAACAAGAAATTAATTTCCATGATGCATAAAAGTTTGAGTTTGGTCCAAACTGATAAAGGTGTATTTATTGTGTTAGAAGATTTGGCTGATGTCGTCAATTCCGACCAAATTGATGACGGTGTTGGTGTTTGGCCAGTTCAACCAGCTTCAAAGGACATATCATGGAGGATCATACACAACCCATATGATATTGCCATAACTGTTCACGCTTCTGGTACTTCTTTGGATAATGTTCCTCAAGCCAGATATTTTAATGGTGTGAAAGAAATTTTTGGTGCCTCTTTTAATAAGAATTACAACCACATGTTATTTGCATCAAACACATAGGATCAATACAAGAAGTAGTATTTTGCGTATACATATTCTACATAAATAAATTAGTGATATTATGGTAATTCTGTTGTGGTGATTGTTTTCTGATAATATTCGTCGTAGGATTTGGGCAATTTATTAATTTCCCCCAAAAACCTGCAATAACCGAAAAATTAAAATTGATTGCAATAAGTAACAAACACAACAATCCATTGACAACACAAACAACGTACTTCTGGATGATGCACGGGATTGTACTTATGAGCTTGCAATACATATTGGAATATCACTAAAGTTTCTAGATAAAACATTGACGTCTGAGGAGGATGAATTCTACAACGATTGAAATCCGGAATATATCTTTAGAGTAGTGATGTAAAGATCGCTCTTTGACATATATTGAAAATATAGAGGCGTCATCCTGCCTACCCCTTGTGTTGTATTTAACCAAATACAGAAAAACTAAAGTGTTTAATAATTTGTGTTCCTGGATTGAACCCATACAATTTTTTTCTTGGATTTTGTAATGAATCGGAATGGAAATTTACTGATACTATAAAAAAGCAAGGAAATTACCATTTCATTTCATCATTTTTCACTTTTTTTATTCTTAACATGACAATAATCAAGTTCAACGTTAAACATGCTTAGAATTTTCAGGGTCGACCATCAAAAGGAGTTGTCTATCAAAAATCCAAGGTTTGAATATTTCAACATTACTAAGGACTCAGACATTAGAAAAGAATACATAAATGTTCGACCAGTTCCACGGATGAAGGATTCCGAGTATCCGTTGTACTTAAAAAATTATGTGATCTGGAAAGAGGAAGGATTATTCATGAGAAACATCCGCGATTATTTGGAACTTAAAGTTGAAGAGTCAGAGTTGGTAAAAACCTTCTATGGATATTACGAGTTGAGAGATGTGCCTGTCATTGTGTACTATCTCAATGATGAAGAATTGGAATTCTTAAAATCAAAGAATAAAGCAACGAGGGTTAGATATGAATTCTTTGATACAGAGGATGGTTACCGGTATCCATTTGAGTGGTATTTGCTTCCGGAAAAAATTGTCATGGGATTGTCACATGTACTGTCCTATTCTTTAAGAACAGATGGAATGAAAAACGGATCTAGGGTGTTCTATTTCACAGATAACGGGAGACTCTACTGTGGAACTATTGGCACGGGTTCTTATGCTACAGGGGTAGATAGTATTCAAGATTGCTCACATGCATACTATGATATATCAGAAAAACTCTTACAGTTCACCAAGCACGATTCAATTCTTGATGATGCACAGTATGAAACTAGAGAACTTTCAACACATCTTGGAATTCCATTGAAATTCTTGGATGAAACGTACCAGCCAGATGACGACTGGTAAGTCCAACTGTACACCGAAGATAATCATGGAATTATATAGATTGGTGTAAACCATGGTTTGAATATACAAACGTGTTGTTATATTTACTTCCTGTAAATTTATATATTTGAACGAATTGTGAACATGGATTAAACCCCGTCAATTTGTTTTTTTTTTTTGTAACGCCTTGGAACGGAAAGCTATAAGTAAATGAATAAGTTGGCAATCAAATGTTCATTCAATGGATCTATTAGAATTTGATAATATTGATCATAAATTTCAACAGTCAAGATGTTTAGTATTTTTGTAGTTGACCATTAAAGAGAGTTATCTATCCAAAACCTAAGGGTTTAATATGCGGATATCACGAATGATACCAAAATAACGTTGAAGCTAGACTAGTTCCAAGGATGAAGGATTATGAATGTTCGTTATATTGACATAATTATATGGTTTGAAAGGAAGACGGACTTCTCATGAAGTCCATCCATTTCCAATTACAATTCAAAGTCGGAGAGTCAGAATTATCAAAATGCTCTATGGGTATTACGAGATCAAAGATGCACATTTCATTGCGTATTATCTTAAAAATGAAGAATTGGAATTCTTGAAATCCAAAAACAATCTTGTCCATTTATCTGGTGTTTGGTTCCAGAACATACTGTTATGGAGTGATCTTATGTGCTTGAATACTGTCTCATAACGAATGATAAGAAAAATGGGGCTAGGATGTTTACTTTACGGATAATGGGTGGCTATATTGGGAAACTGTTGGCATGGGCTACACCATTAGCTCTAGCTTCCACTCCGCGCATGTAGGAATTCCTTACTTTTTCTTGGAGACAAATTTTGGTCCAGGGGATGATTGGCGGGTTGATTAGGATAAATGAAACTAGAATATTGACGCTAGTTGTATTATATATAGGAGTCATAAATATATATATTGAATTGTGCATCAACTTAATCTAAATCATATATAAAGTCAGAACCTTCATCGAACTTGGAGCAATCAATAAGGTTGTTATCGTGATCATAAATATTGACTAAAACGGAGAAATATTTTTCTGCTTTAACCTCCTTGGTGTCTCTTTTGTTTTGTCCATCTGGAAAGACTTTCAGATAGTCGGTGGTAACGCAGCCTCCATATATTCTCATTCCAGGAGCTTTTCTGAAGTTTGCAAATTCTCCAGCTTCAAGGCCCTTGGGATCTACTTTGTTCACGTTATCGCAATCCACAAAATAATTCTTTGCAACCTCTACCACGGACTCATATATATCTTCCGCATTCGGCTGGCTTGACTTTGTCCCTCCATAAAATCTACCAATTTGGCAGCCATCTAGCCGGTTATCATAATGCGGAACACATGTTACGGAAATTTTACGAGAATCGGCGGAATCAACTAACTTATTGGCAGAAAAAGGGGGAAATTCATCTCTTTCCCATTTCCTCTTCAAAGTATCGAATTTCTGAGCAAGATCGTCATCATCTTTCTTACTGCAAGAATACCCTCTGAGTACTTTCTTCCGGTCGTGAGAACTACCTTTTTGCAAAACCATCATTTTTTTATCAACATAGTCGGAGTCAGAATCAGTTACACGTCCTTTAAAATATTTATCGGCATCAAAGTTGTTTGCAATAAACTTCAATGCATTACAAGCCACACCAGGAGAGTATCCACCTTGGTTCACGATATATACCGGGACTGGACCCCAAATTCGTTTGCCTTCACTATCACGTTTATCAGTTTCGATCTGAATCACTAAATCCCTACCTTCGTACATGTTAAACTTATCTTCGTCATTTTCATCAACGTTGTAAAATTCTTTTCTAGTGCCAATGATGTTGCTGCTCTGATCAACCATGATCATATGTCTCCCCATTAGTTTAACACATTCGTCATACCCGGAGTTGGTTTCTGGTGAACCACACATTTCACTAAACTTCCTTGGTTTGAACGTTGGTACATCTCTTTTGAGGTTATAATTATTATTATCATCTGGATTTTCAATGTATTCCCCATTAGCATCGATATTAGGGTAACCTTCACCATTAGTAAAGGTAAAGGCTGGGCATTCGCTTGAACTCGAGCTTGACGACAGCGAACTGGAGGAACTGGAAGCAGTAGTTGTCAGTGTTGGTGCTGGTGCCGGTTCTGGTGTTGGTGTTGGTGTTGGTGTTGGTGTTACATAGGAGTGGTCTTGAATGTCATTTGTTTTCTTCTTAGAAATAGAGTCCTTTAAATCATCAAGTGGTTTTGACTTTATGTCAGCAATTTGATATAATGCAAACACATTGAACAAATTTGCATTAGATAAGGAAGGAATACCCAAAATTGAACCAGTACCAATCAAATCACTGGCGGCAGCATAAAGAGCATCAAGGTTTGTGTCATCCTTCTTGGTTGCTCCCCATCCGTTGACTATTCTTGTCTTCTTGCTCGGAGCTTCACCATGTTGTTTTCCATAGGACTCATATAAATCTAACAAATACGTAACAAACTCTTTCAACCTGTCGTCGTTATTGAACAAGTCATTCATCCATTCCTGAGTGGATTCATCAATACAAGTGTCCTTGTATATGTCCTCTTGGGATTTCAAATAGGTTAAAGCTTGGACATAAACTTCGCTAACAACATAGTGTGGTATTGGCAAAGCAACGATATACATGTAACCAATAGCCCTAGTGATAGGTGTGACATCCTCTCCATTTTTCAACTTTCTTCCACACAATTTATTAGCATCACCTCCTTTGGTTTGATGATTGTTAACTCTCCAAAACGAATCCCATGTTTGTGTGAAAACATTATATATCCCCTGTAAGTCAGCATTTATATCATTGGCATCTTTTTCTTCGGCTTTGTGATAAATGTCCATGAATGTAGAAAGACCTCCAACAAACTTGTCCTCAGCAAGGATGTTCTTCAAAGTATCGTCGGCGGTTGAAGCAAACTCTTTTTTGACCTTCGTCGCTTTGTCATTCGACTCGTTTGTATTGTATGGGAGCCCCTGTCTCTTTTGAACGCCAACAGAACTGTTCCAATAGGTTGATGTTGAATTACATTCAATCGTCGTTGTATATTGGTTGTTGTATGGGTCAGGACAGATCTGGGAACCAAAATTATACAGCAAGTATTCATCGTAAAATGATCAATTCACATCAAAGTTAAAGTAAAGGTCGTCATCATTATTGTAAAATGAAATATTGTAGATTAAGCTATCCCTATTATTGACATATGTAGAAGCAGCTGCAACCTGGGAAGATGACGTGATTGGTCTAGTGGAGTAGGTCCAAGCATTGGAGTAGTTGTCCTCGTAGGATACAGTTGGAGCATAGACGTTGGAAGGAGAAGTGATGTCCTGGTAATCAGAAAAGGCTGTCTCATAAAAGTAATCAGCAAAGTCATTATTATCGTACCATGACTCGGTATCAGAAGAATAATCAGCTTCAGAGACCGATTCAATGGGAGAAATAGCAGCACCATATGTTTCAACAGGACAAGCAGCATCAATAAATTCGCTTGTAGGGCAGTAAGTGGTGTAAAAGGTGCGAACACGAGTAGTATAAACAATTTCCTCGGCATACCCAGATAGAGGAAACACCAAAGAGATGAGCGGCAAAAGCATCATTGTTGTTGTAGCTATTGATAGTTCAAGACCATTTTCAAATGTTCATTTTCCCAAATTCTGGGATTCTTGAGTGGTTTATATTTCATTCCAAGAATCAATGATATCACTACAAATGCACGGTCAATTGGATGCAAAAATGTATATTCTCGATGTATTTCTACACTTTTGCTTAGTATTTTTCAGTATCTTGTACCCCTTTCCACTAACCACATTCCAATCCAAAGCATGTTTTACTTCCAGATATTGTCATAATATTGCTCATCTAAAATTTGTTGTACCTTACCCCTGCAGCTTCTATGCCTCGAGATAGTCTGGTTCGAATGTTCGACGCGCAAATCAACAACAAACAATACAAGATCGGCGTATCAAGAAGGACCACCAATTCTAGACCATTTCAGAATCAACAAGCTCCCAACATTGAGAATGTAAATATGTATGCTAATGAAGTCCCCCTCGATGCATGTTTGTAGTTGTATAAAGGGGTCAACAAAAACCAAATTTTGTGGGTTAGAATGGCTGTTTGTCTTCAATCTGAAGACCACTTGTAAAGGTGTCGCGGCTTCTAAGAACTATCGAGAACTCTCGCTAACTCGCAGATCTAATTACATCTTGGCTTAGAGTTTTTAGTTGTCCCCCCAAGTTGCGGTTTCAAATTCGCGACACTTCAAAATTAATTCATGTGAGTTATCGACTTGCATTTGTTGTCTAAAATATTCATGTCAATTTTCTGACCGTGTTTCGAAACCTTCAATGTAAACAACATAAACCTCATATCATTTGGCTGAATCTTGAATGGTCCAACTTTGTATACAAGGTGACCTTGTGCACTGTTTCTCCAATTCTTCAAATACGCGTTTTGGTGTCGTGCTGCCCAAATACCAACTAGATACTCAATATCAGGGCGTTCACGTGCACAACAGATAATGATTCATTGTATTGGACTTACTAAAAGATATAAAGACTCGTCTAGTAGAACAGTACCAACTCATATGAATCTCGATTTGAGGAAGAAAACTGGAGACAACGTGGTTGTGGTAAATGTGGTAAACTCAAAACATCAGGAGAGTTCGGATGTATTCTAAATTGGTTCATTGTAGTATTTTAATTGGTTTCAGCATGGTATTAAACTAACATGTTCAAACTGGGACTTATCGTTAGCTCCATTTAGCCATCGAATGCATGAATGTTATGTTCTATGATCAGAAGTATTGGTGAATATTGAGCTGTAAACAAAAAAAAAGGAAATTTCGTAGAGGGATTCGAATCTGTTAAGAAAAATCTTATTTGGAGTGATTATTGTGAATACCAATGGTGTATTTGGAAAATTTGGACAAACAGATTAAACTACAAATTGGAAGTTGCAAAATGTATTCACAGATCATATATATAATCAATTTCTAACTGTTTATGAAAGCTTAGCCACCTAAATTGTGTACCAAAAAAAATAAAAAAATACACCCACCTTGGCTAAATACAGTCTTCACTTTTTTTCTGTACCAAATGGACATAAATTTTCGTACATCCGCGACAAAATTATTCGTACTCGCTTCTCATAAATGTTAATACTTACTTAGCCAAAATTGTTTGTAGTAGTGCACAGAAATTATTCGTATCACAGTGACAAAATTTATCGTACCACTCACCAAAAAAACTTCACACTAAGGCGGACAAAATTCTTAGTACTAGTGACAGAGAATTCTTCATAGTAAAGGGGGAAAAAATACTCCATACCTCGTGACCAAAATATTTCATACAAAGTTGAGAGAAAATTTAGTGCTATATCGGAACTTTAGTTCATACCACGTGTACAGAATTATTCCTATTAAATAATTCATCCTACTTCATAGAACTGGTACGGACCATAAATTTTGCAATAACAGTACTATAGCAGTACCATTCAAATATCTCTAAACTTCAATACAGAGGTTAGTAAAATTGTATATTTTTTTTTGTAATTTTTGAATTTTCATGTTTTTTTATATAGTTTATTATTTTCATGTTTTTTTTTTATAGTTTATTCTTTTCACATTTTTTTGATACTTTTTTATATATAGCTTTGATCATTGTGACCAATTTAGAACTCTTGCTTATCCATACAGAGTTGAACATGTTCACCTGCATGTCTACAGAATCCTTCATAACTGTCAATGGCAACCCTAGCAGTGGCTTCCATAACCTTTGGTGTGAGTTGTTCCTTTCTAGTCAAAGCTGACCTCTTGACTTTTGATTTACACACCGACCAGAATTCTTCAATAGCGTTCAATGCTGGTGAGTATGGTG
>JANIWD010000133.1:0-33188 GCA_030557875.1 Candida neerlandica
GAGTGAAGTTGATGCTAGCATAGACAGTAAATATTTGTGTCCTTGTTCCCGTTTCCCAAAAGCGATAAGATCCATTCCTATCCCATCCCATTCCCTGTACAAGCCGATTGAGTTGTCCAATGCCTTTAAAGAGATAATCGTGTTATTGAAGGACCGCCCAAAGAAGGATGTCAGTGTGTTACCTTGAACTACATTGAGTAGGGTTCACTTCTTAAAGGCGGTTGTGGATTAGCGGTGGTCCTTCAACAAGGAAGTGATTAGTCACCACTTTCTTGCAGTCAATCGGGTTAGCCGCTCAACCTTGGTTCCCTTTTTGAGAATTCGGGGGAATGAGGTATTATTGAGTGTGTCTAATCCCGATGCAGGAGACCGGGGTTCGGGGAGCCTCCTAGCGTTGGCACCTCAATCCCGGACTGACCCCCACTTAACCCAGGGGGGTATGGTCTCTCTTAAGAGAAACTGCCTGCACTGTAGATGACTGGGTAGAGGGATTGACTATCACTCCAAAAAGTATACCCAGTCTCGCTCCCCTTTGGCCAAGGGGGGCGTAAGGGTCCTAAAACGCAGGACCAGCCGGGGAATAGAAAAGTACCCGGTCGCTCACTCCCTTTGGCCAGGGAGTACGGTTCCAAAAGGGGAACCGGTAGTACAGGAGACGGCGAAGCACGCCACTTTGAAAAGGAGTGATCGTATCTTTATCCACTAGTAAAGGGACAGGTTAAGTATTAAAATCAATGCCACATGAGATATCAGACAATTTCAGAAACTTAGGACATTAGATGACCAGTTTGGAATGTCATAATTGAAGAAAAATTGGAGTACACAAATTCTACATTGGTGAAATGAAAAATGAAAATGAATAGTTCGTACTGCTGGGTTTAAAATTGTGAAATGAAAGTCTAATTCTGCAAATGTCTATCTTTAACAAGTGTATTAATTATTCCCTGTCTTTTTTAGTTTTCGGAGCCAATTTTTATAATTGATATTGATTTGTTTGTTGGAATACATACGGAGAAAGTCCTCTTCTATTGTTTTCATTGCGAGATACTCAGCGTTTTAATAACGTTATAAAGATAACCAAATCTGGGTATTCTGTAATGTAGTATATATAGGATCTTTTCTAATTCATTGATATTATGAATTAAAAATAATAGTGAAATAAAGAGAATTTTTTTGTAAAACTGAATGGAAGGTATCAAAAAATCTTTAATTCATAGATGGTTTTTTGTGCGTATTGACAACAATAAACAAGGTAAATTCCTACTCTTTATAATATATTGCAACATACGAAAAGAATATACTTTTTAAACCTTCTTAGGATCCGTAGCACCATAAAAGTAATTGAGTTATAAGAGATCATTGGAATTCTTGGTAGGAACATGCGATAGCGTATTCCCACTTTGAATTGATACATTTTCTGAAGAATATTCGCCTCTCTTGACAGGGAAATCGTTCTGAAATAGCATTTACTTGGACGCATTGTGGTTGTATATAACATTTCGTGATAACAACTTATTTATACTATTAAACGATTATTAGTCATGGCTTGATCAGTAATCGCACCAGTGAAAGGTTTATTCAATCTTAAGTATTTAAAGAGTAACCTTTTCCTCATTAGAATACTGTATAGTTAGTTTAGAAACCGGAAATTTATTATATTATACTTATTTACCCTGATTAACAACTCGCATGATACTTGGCATCCATCTGACAATTTTAGAGCAAATATATATATTTCCATGGAGTGCAAGGATAATTCAGACATACTTCATTCCAAACCAATCCTGTCCATATTCTATTGTTTCAAAGAGAGTTCGAGGTCTTCTGGTTAGTTCATGTTAGCACATCGTGCATGAAAAAAAACCAGGAACAGACGAATAAAATAAACAGCAGAACAACCTGACAAAACAACAACACAATTAAAATTGACACAAAGACAGACGAAGTTGATACAAGGTCTCATTCTGATACGTTTCAAGTATATTATGGAAATTTATTTGTGGGTGGTGGAGAATATGAATGGGTATGTGGCATTTCTAAAGCATGTCGTTTAATTGTGCGGCGACATTCGATTATTGGGAACGACAATTTGGTTTACATGGTGGGACAAATGAATTTTTTTTTTGCTTTCTAAATGGTACTGCGTGCCGTATGCAACTTGGTTGAACTTTGGAATGGAGCCGGTTCTCGGGTAAAATATAATAAACGATTATCCACGCTAAGGCGTGTACGTTTACCCGCAAACCAAAACAATACACTAAAAATAAAAAAAATAATTTCTGGAAGTAAAAAAATAGAACACATTTGACGTTTCCATACTTTCGTTTAGTAACCACCTCATCGGTATACCCATTGATAAAACCCATTTCACATCTCCATATATTATATAACTATCTATTTTTATATATGTCCCTACAGCATGTCAGTTTCACTAGAGTCATACCATCTTCATAATAATTCATCAACGTCTTCACCTCAACCTCCTACTACCGCTACTACGTCCCCTAAACTACTGGGAGTTTTCGCTCATAAATCCAACTCCAACTTAAGTTTTAGTGATAATGATGTAATTGAGAATAATAGGGTGATAATATCCTCACTATTGTATAAACGTTCGACGCATAGAAAGCATTGGAAGAAGCAGTGGATAACATTACGCAGGTGTCAGTTGAGTCGTTATAAAGATTCTCGAGAACATAAACCTTTAAAAGTTTATAACACTTCCAAATTATTATCTTTTAATATCATACCTGATCATCACAAAAATCATTTTGCCATATATACGCCGAATAAAGTATTGCATTTTAAAACAGATGATCATGAATTGTTTAACCAGTGGATCGATGCTTTGCATGAATTTTTCAAATTGAAGGACCAGGAATATTCCAAGGAGGGCAACAATGATGACTTCAACAACATCAACAGCAACAATAATGATGCTGATGAAGAAGAGGATGAAGATTTTGAAGATACAGAGGATGCAGAAGAACTAGATCGGGTTAACTCAGGGGAACCTCTTGTGAATGATGGAGATACGACTGAGAATGATATTAGCCAGAATTCCAAATCTGGAGGATCCTTAACCTCATTAACTTATCAGCCACCTACTTTACCAATCCATTCAATTAACAACAGACAAATGCAAGTGAAACGTTCCCTATCTAATATTTCTGATTCAGTGAATACTGAAACTTCTGACGACCTTTATAGTTCGGATGGGTTTACTTCGGATACTCCCTCAACCCCCAATATCCAGTCCAATACCATGACATCTTCGTATTTCAATACGTTGGATGTTCCAAGAGAAGAAGATGAACGAGATAAAACTCCAGTGAAATCTAGGCCCAGAAATGAATCACAGGAAAGCATACTTCAAGAGATACCAGAATACATAATTGAGAAAGGTTCATTGGAGGTTCTTAGAAAGAAGTATAATCATCAATGGAAGAAATACGATGTCACTTTGAGTAATAAAACCTTGAGATTAGATATCTCGCATGGTAATACTATAAGTTTCCCTGTATGTGATATCCAGGATGTAATTGAGTTGGATCCAATAAGTTCCAAGAGAAAATGGTGTTTGATGATAATTACCCCATTGAAAAGATTACGCTTTAGTTGTAACAATGAGATTGATATGACAAATTGGTTTTCAGCTTTAAAGGCAGCAATTGTGAGCAATAAAAACCAGTAAATAGAGGCAATGTTGTATTAGTATTAGTGATGTTATTATATTGTTATTATTATTAATTATAATTCGTAATGTTTGTTTTCAGATATTAGGTTGACGTATCACGTGACTAAAATATATGGTGCACACTACATGTAACGTTAATTTTTTTTTTCTCTCTCTTTTTATTTCATCATGTAGTAGTTGGATAACCAAATTGTTGATTGACGGTTGGTCCTTTTTACCTAGATCTTAAACTAGAAATTGACAGATCACAAATTACGCGCCATTGTATTTACCCAAGAAAGCAACCTATAGACACATACACATAGACGAATTCAGATGACGTCGTTATATTATGACAATATAATTGCCAGTGCTGGAACATTACCCCCACCAAGGCCAATCCCACAAGCATCCAAGAATTCCAAAAACAAAAATAAAAATAAACAAAAAGAACCGGAGAAACTTCTTTTCCTCTTTCCTTTGAATAAAATCCATGAATATGGTTATGTCGGATCCCTTCACACTCAACGAATATTGTCAGACAATGAGCTTTCCTATATTTTGAAATTACGAGATACTGATCCCGAAATATATCGGAATTATTATTATCATCGTGATTTAAATTTACTTGGTGGTTATAATTTGTATGATATAATAACGGTGGAAAATCGACAAATGGCAATCCATATTCTTAATATATTACAGAAACTTGATGTTAGAAAATTGTTTGTTCAGGGTAAAAATAAATTTAAATATGATGAACCTCTCGTTTGTTACCTTTGTGGGATAATGAATAGGAGTTGTCCAGAAATATTGAACATGTTGGAAAGTGTTTGTCCAGCAAATATGTTACAATATATATCCATTGACATTGATGTTTGTGATCCAGAAGAAATGGAACAGTTGATGGCAAATATGGACCCGGAACATATTAGACGAACCATGATTTCCCAGATGATTAAGGTAGTACGATTTGATGATGCTTGGAAGTCATTGTTTTGGGGAATTCTGTGCATTCAACCTGGAATGGACAATTTCTTCCGACGTATGCTGATTAAATATTTGAAGAATGAGGAAGAGGTGGTTAAATTGGAAGAAGATGACGATGTTAAATTCACCAGAATAATGAATGAGTTACATGAAGATATGGTTAAATTGAAAATCAATCCTGCTTCCAAAAGTGACGACAAGAAACAAGAAGTGCCTTCCAAGACCACACAAAAAGGGTTCAACAGTAAAGGGAAAAGTTCATCGAAAGCTAATATTGGCCCTCAACTGCTGCTGACATCTGCACCCCCAAAAGCACCACCAATTTCTGTGAAACTTGATTTTAGGCAACCTCAGAGATTCAAAATGTATAAATTGAAGCACTCGTTATTTTTGCCAATAGCCCAAGAATTTTTACTGGATTCATCTGATGATGAATTCTTGGAAGACCAGAATTCCAATTCCAATTCGAATTCAGATACAGATTCAGATTGTTCCGAATCAGAATTTGAACAGGTTCCAAGTGACTCGTATTCAAATTCCCAAAACCAATTTGAACTACTAACCACAAGTAGTAGCAGTAGTGGCAACAACAACAACAACAACAACAACGACACAAGAAATGGTATTGCTGCATCGGCGTCTAGTGAATGTGAAATGGGCATGACAGAACAAGAATACTCCGAATTTGTTTATGATGAGTTAGATAATGATCCTAATTTTATTGATTTGGTGGAATTATTAGCTGATTTATTTCCTGTGTATGCGAAAACGTACCTAAAGTTCCGATTGAAATTTGCTGATAGTGTTGAAGAATTAATGGAAGAACTTTTTATTGAGACGGAATCTGAAGATTTACTTGAACGGGAAGTTGAAATGCTATCTTTGCAACAGCCCGAGCCGGTATATGACGATAAAGTTTATCAATTAAGAGAAATGTTTCCTAATATTGATAATGTAACAATTGATAGAAAATTAAAAGAGAATAATAATAACATTGAAGATACAGCTACAACATTATTAGCGTTGCCAGTCACAGAATTTCTGTCTGTTGGTCCTCAAAATAAATTCACTGCCAACGAATGGAATCAAGTTTCTGGGTTGGTGACAAGAATTTCCAATTTTCTTGGTATAAATGAAGATAATTTTGTTCTTGATAGTAGCGACATTGTTCATTATGTGAGAAAAAGTGGATGCAATTACTATGATGCACTTGTAGGGATTCTCATGAATTGTCGTCCCCGGGTATTGCAGACTATTCGAAGACATCAGGTTGGGGGCAGAGTTCAAGGCAGAGGGGGAGCAAGTAGCAGTGCCAGAAAGGGACGTACAGTGAAAACAGTTACAAGATTAGTCAAGAGTAATTATCGATACAACCCGATATCTGAGGAAGCCAAAGAATTACGTGATTTGGTTCCAAGTAATGAGCAGTTAAAAGTGGTGAACAATACATTACTAATTAACGCTTTGGAATTTTTCCAAGGAAATGTATTCAAAGTGATTGAATTAGTATCTGAATTATCTAGTAACCAAACCTCTCAACATACAATGAGAGCAGCAAAACTGTCAAAGCAGCAACCAGTACTCAGATTTACACCAAAAGTTGAAAACGATCCATATATTTTAATCGAGAAGAAATTCACCAATTATTCGAATACTAGGTCATCCAAAATGCATAAAAATTCACCAGGAGTGTCCAACAATATGGAAAAGGACCGATTTTATGAATATATAGTATCGGGACATATCGATTTACACGGATTACGATTGACCGAAGCGATGAGGTTAACCAAGTTGGTTTTACATCATTGGTGGGACGAGGAGATGAAAAATAGAGAGGTAGTTGGACGAATGGACAAATTTGGAGATAATGCATCCATTGGATCCATAAAAGTTATAACTGGACGAGGAATTCACTCGGCTAATGGAGTATCTATATTGAAAAGATATGTGAAGGAGCACTTGGTTAAGAATAGGTATGTGTTTAATGAAGAGATTGGTAGTTTTGAAGTTACAGGAAAGAGAAGACGATAAAGAGCAAGGATACTTGATAAGAGGATATGATTATGCAATATGCATAAAGTGAGGGAAAACGGTAATATATATATTTACTTGTATGTAAAATAGTAATACAATAAGTGAATTTCGTGAATTGAAGTGGAGCGATGTACCATCCGAGGTCAAGGCGAGAAGACCCTGAAAGGTTATGAATTTGACAGTTCAAAAAACCTGTGGATGGTAATTCAACAGGAATACATTTTTGTTGATGATAATAAGTATCTACGTCATGCCATGCTATTAGCGAAGATTCAAATAATATGTAAATGTAACATTGTGCAGAGAAATTGAAGAGGGGTTTCAGCGATTATTATTTTTTTTTTTTGGTCCTTTAGATAATAGTGTTGACCCCTAGCACATGCAGGGATCATAACGATAACCAGACTACATTACATCAAGCCGAGTCCACCGGGAAATAGAGATCAAAGATGGCCATAAGAGCCTAGTTTTAAAAGGAGTAGAAGTGCAGTCCATGTTTTTTTTGTTATTTGACATCAAGGTACACATATGTTACTCAGGGGTAACCTTTTTACAAGAATACGTTGAAAGGCGATGTGGGTGTCAAAATTAATTACACAAAAAGCAATAGGGAGAAACACAAACAAAACAATAGTGGTCGAGAAGGGGCTGAACGGACTACCACCAGGACGAGGACCAGGACGAGGGCGAGACAGAAGAGGTAGAAAGTATTGAAAACTCGAATAGCTGGCAGGCGAAGTTGGGAAATGTACAGTATCATAGAGTGATTCTAGATCACTAGATAAAGTAAAGCATTACTAGGAACTGGCAATCAGCAGATGAACAAACAATACAAAAATGCTACATGAAGAATTTTATGCACAATTGTAAAAACAATCCGTTCACTGCTTGGGATAGGTTAGCATTCCTTATATAATATTTTTTTTCTGTGCAATGGTACACGTACACTTCAACTGAACAACATTCCTCTCCAGGGGGGTGGATGATGGGAGTCGTGTATCTGGTTCGAGATTACAGATTCCATGTCGTCTCAGCAGTAGGACTAATAACTGTATACACAATGCACGAATATAATAAAAACAAATTGAATAATGATGTGTCATAAAATTGATTCGTAATGAAGGTCAAATAAAGTTTCCGAGTTTTGCTAAATTAGGAACTACCAATTATTGTAGATTACACGTAATCAGTGGTTCTAGACATGTATGTACATTGAATAAGCCTTGAGTATCAATCTTAGTATTATTACCTCTCTTCAAATCAGCCAATGTGTAAAACACCTTGTTAAACTACATATATCACAAAGATATATCGACGGTAAATAATAATCAAGAAACACAATGAGTTTCTTCGAAAATTAGCATTTTGACTCTGATCCAAGTACACGACTAATAAATATATAGATACATGTATATTAATCTTAATATATATATACTTTTTGTGTGCGGTGTATCTCACTCTCCCTCACTAATTAAACCACTGAGTGAATGAGTGAGTAAGTGAGTGTGAGTGTGTGTTAATCCCAACAAAGAAATTTTTTTTTTTTTTCTTCATTTGAAAAAAAAAAAAAAAAAAAAATAAAAATTAAAAATTAAAAAGACAGAGAGAAAAAAGTGAACCCGTTTCGTCTGGTGGACAAATAAACACACAACAATTACATCCAATTAATAACTCATTAATCAAGTTACACCACATCGACTCACACAATCAATCTACCACCACCAATAACCCATCATTTAGACACTACATTTACACGCTACCTATTTATTTATTCCTTTTTGCAGTGCCACACGTTTAACTCGTATTCATCCGTTCATTCATTCATTTATTCAATTTTTTTTTTTATCTTCTATACACTTGCACTGTTGTTTTTTTTACTTTTTCAATTTTTTTATTTTCCGTTTTACAACGCCTACAACTAGTAGTTATCCTTGAAATAAGATCATTCCCTTCCATATCACATATATAATTAGAAGCAAAAAAAAAAGATTGTTTCGAGACAATAGTATACAATTATTCATTCATTGACTCGCAATTATATCTATCCCACAATGAATGCAATCTCATCCAATACCCAATCTCCACTTCAACCAAATCCATCAGCCCATGCCCATCAAGCACAAAAACAATCAACTGGGTCAACTGGATCAACTAGATCAACTACAAACACACACGTACTGTCAGAGTCCGTGCAAACGTCTCCTCCTAATATTATGAATACTTCTGCTACAAACTCCTCCACCTTAAGCTTGGGTTCTCCAATGCATGAAAAAATTAAGCAGTTCAACTCAGAAACCGAAGAGTTGGAAGATAACGACGATATATCTACAAAACATGGATCTGGAGATACCAATGCTTCGTATGATTCTCATAGCCACCCATCACAAGAGGTATCACGAGAAACATATAGCCACGAGAACGAGAAAGAGCAACATGACCTCGATAGCGATGAGGAAGGAGAAGAACAAGAAGAAAAGGAGGAAGAGGACGAAATTAAGGAGGGGAAAGAGGACGACCATGACGACGAAAACGATAAAACGCAAGGGATGCCACAAAGAATGCCTGGAACGTTTAATGTGTCAGCTTTGAGTCAAGCTGATGATAATGATGAAGAAGAGCAATACAATGAACTCACAAAATCAATAAACAAACGTAATAGCAAAGACTCATACTCCCCAAGTGCTTTTGAAAGTCCCGGAAATAAAAGTTTAGCAGATACAAACAACACATCACCACATGTTATAGTAGAAGAAGAAGATCCTGAACAACCTATAGACCACCAAAGTTCGGAAATTGATGACGTCAATGAAAAAAATCAACGATTGGCCCTGGCACAAATTGCCGAACCAAATTCCAAATCTTCATATAATGATGCAAATCTGGATGTCTCGTCTGTTTCAACAACTAATCCTCATATTCCTTCTAACCCAGCGTCTGACCGTGGTTCTCAATTATCAAGTTATAAAGCAACATTAGACCCAGGAAAACCGTTCCAACCACCTCCTCCACCTCCTTCAGATATTGACAATATTTTAAGTAAATCTGAAGCTGAAGCTGATGTTGTGAGCAATGCAACCGCTTCTCCAAATCTATTGAAACATGATTCCACGCCGAATATAGCAGATGATGTCGAGCATAACTACATAAAACATAGGGATCCTTCACTGACATCAACTGTGGTAAAGAGTGCCACGAGTGAAAGTACCAAATATAGTACTGCCCACAACCAAACAGCAGCTATCACCCCAATTCTTCCGAATAATAACAAGTTTCAACCTGGACAGAACGGAAATAGTTCATCTTCGCTAGAGAATTTAGGTGTTGGTATCAACTCCCTCCAATCTCCTAAAAATGGCAAGAAAAGAAAAAGCGGAAGTAAGGTTCGTGAAGTGTTTTCTTCAATGTTTGGTAAAAATAAAACCGCATCGACTCCTGGTAGTGGCGGCTCTCAAGAGATCAACATTAAAATCAGTACTCCTTTCAATGCAAAACATGTTGCCCATGTTGGCGTCGATGATAACGGTTCATACACGGGATTACCAATAGAATGGGAAAGACTATTGTCGGCTAGTGGAATTACTAAAAAGGAGCAAGAACAGCATCCACAAGCTGTGATGGATATAGTTGCCTTTTACCAAGACACAAATGAGAATCCAGATGATGCAGCTTTTAAGAAATTTCATTTTGATAACAATAAAAGCAGTTCCAGTGGATGGTCCAACGAGAATACCCCTCCTCCTACTCCTGGTGGAGTTTCAACTGCAAGCCCCCAACAGCGTACTCCAACTTCTTCTTCATATTTCGATAAGAGCAATGAAGATAAAGTTGCACCTTCGTCTCAATCAACACTGCAGAACCAGACCCCAAGAACACCTAATGGAAACCAAGAACATCAATTCATACCAAGTAGGCCAGCGCCAAAACCACCTTCAACTCCAGGATCCGCTATTTCTAATACTCAAAGAACCCCTTCTTCACAAACGTTACCAAGAACAGATTCAATTACAGAAAGAACACAACCTCCAGCTACGCCTAGCTCACAACAGGAACCTTCTCCTAATAAAATGAAATTGCGTTCACTCTCATCTAAATCATTAAAATCTATGAGATCCAGAAAGAGTGGGGATAAGTTTAATCATATCCCTCCAGCGCCGGCACCTCCTTCAGTACCTCCTATACCAAAGTCCAAGTCACATTCCGCATCGTTATCAAATCAGTTGAAACCTCACTCAAATGGTTCCGGTCCAACAACAGCTCCAATACCACCTACTTCAACATTCAATGACACTTCCCCATTGCCTAAGCAAAGATTGAATGAATTTAAGACGCATCGAGCACCACCCCCACCACCTACAGCAGCTGATTCAAATCGTTCATTAGCTCAACAAGCACTTGCGAATGTTACTGCTCCGCGTAACGTTTATGAAGTTCAACAGACCAAGTATCAAGAAGCTCAACAACGTTTGCGTGAACAAAAGGCTAAAGAGATCGAAGAGATCCAGAGACAACGCGAAAAGAACGAGCAACAACAGCATCATCATCATCAACAACAACTGCAGCAGCAACAACAGCAACAACAACAACAAGAGCAAGAACAACAGCAACAGGAACAACAACAACAACAGAATGACTCAGCTGCTTCAAACGCACCTTCAAATGGTCCTCCACCAGTTCCACTTCCAACCAAGAAACAATCTAGCGGTGGTCGTGATGCCAAACAAGCAGCATTGATTGCTCAAAAGAAACGTGAAGAAAAGAAAAGAAAGAATCAACAAATCATCGCTAAATTGCGTACTATTTGTAATCCAGGGGATCCAAATTTATTGTATGTCGATTTAGTTAAAATCGGTCAAGGTGCCTCGGGAGGTGTTTTTCTTGCCCATGATAACCGTGACAAATCAGACATTGTTGCTATTAAACAGATGAATTTGGAACAACAACCAAAGAAAGAATTAATTATCAACGAAATCTTGGTTATGAAGGGAAGTCTGCATCCAAACATTGTTAATTTTATTGATTCATATCTCTTGAAAGGTGATTTATGGGTTGTGATGGAATACATGGAAGGTGGTTCTTTGACTGATATTGTTACTCATAGTGTCATGACTGAAGGACAAATTGGAGCTGTTTGTAGAGAGACTTTGAAAGGTTTAAAATTTTTGCACTCAAAAGGGGTGATTCATCGTGATATCAAGTCAGATAATATTTTATTAAACATGGACGGAAATATTAAAATCACCGATTTTGGTTTCTGTGCCCAAATCAATGAAGTTAATCTGAAGAGAATAACTATGGTGGGTACCCCATATTGGATGGCACCAGAAATTGTCTCGAGAAAAGAATATGGACCAAAAGTAGATGTTTGGTCATTAGGTATTATGATTATAGAAATGCTAGAAGGTGAACCTCCATATTTGAACGAAACTCCATTAAGAGCATTATATTTGATTGCAACCAATGGTACTCCAAAATTAAAAGACCCTGAAGCATTAAGTTATGATATAAGAAAATTCTTAGCTTGGTGTTTACAAGTTGATTTTCATAAGAGAGCAAATGCTGATGAATTGTTGGCCGATAAATTTATCGGTGAATGTGATGATGTTTCATCATTAAGTCCTTTGGTTAAGATTGCTCGTATGAAAAAAGCCAATGAAGTGGATTAATTGTCAGGTTTTGTATTTATTACGTTATCGAGAGAAATTTCTTTTCTTTTCTTTTCTTTTCTGCTTTGTTTTTATTTTTTATGCAGTGAATATTTCTGCTTTTATTAGTTTTGTATTTATTAATATATTCTGTCATTTAAACTTTATGATCAATTGTCAGACTTCTGTAGTCAACTCTACATGTTAGAAATGAAAGCATATCATTCGATTTAAGTTCTACAATGAAGATAAGGGAGATGTGCTCTAAAATAAAGTTCATCTAAAATCCCCTATCACCTCTAATCCATCTATTTACCATATCTAATGCATTCTGAGGTTGATCCATTGGCACCATATGACCCGATTCAAATATTCGCAAATAAGTAAAATGACCAAAATTTTTCACCTCTCCGGCATGTTGACCCAACTTTGTATACCAAGGTTTAAACGAAGTACTTGTGAACTGGTCATGATCCGTATAATTCAATTGATTAACCCAAGCCAAGTTTCCAACCCAATCACAAACAAGATCTTTATCACCAACATAGATTAAAACCGGGATATTATCATTTAATAAAGCGGTAATATGATGCTGGTATGGCCTCATGAAATCGGTGACAAATCTTGGCCCGACTTGACTGGAACACATAGAATAACTCTTAGATACACCAAGGGACTTTTGGACGGCTTCTAAATTAAAATAATCATTGAGATAATCGATTTGATCATAACATAATGAATTATTACCACATTTGACTCTTGAATCATAGGGATTTAAGTTACCCTTATCTGGTTGCAGCGGACTGAACAAGGCAGCGACAAAACAAGTCAAGACATTAGGGTTGTTGTAGCATAACTGTCCATATGGTACAAACTTTTCATATGCCGCAGGATATTCTTCACATTCCTTGTCGGTATAAATCTGACCTATGCCACCTTTGCCACATCCCATATTGGCAACTTCTCCTAATTGAACAACCGGATCAGTAACACCATTACCAATCAAAATACTTGTCAATGGAATACCCGCCTCATGAACTGCTCTTGCAAATGCTGGAACATAATGCCCACCATATGATTCTCCAGATATATGCAAATCCAAATGAGAATACTCTGGGAATGTTTGATAAAGCAATTTAACAAATTCAACAAAATCCACAGCTGCTGCATCGGAAGTGATAGGAATATCACCGCCGTAAGAAAATCCAACATTAGCAGGTTGGTCCAAGAACAAAACCGAAGCGTTCGAGTTCCAGGAATAAGGATTAAAATCCGGTTGTAATGTAGCATTGATTATAGAAGGGCCCAATTCTAATCCAAGTCCACATAAACTTGAACAGCCAGGACCACCATTTAACCAAATAATCAAAGGGTCGTTAATTGGATCGTTCCTACTTTCAAAGAACCAAAAGAAATAGTTTTTATCCTTGTTGTTGACATTAAAATAACCGACATGTTGCTTAACAGAATCGAATCCTAACAATTCAGGAGTTGAACTAGATGAAATATCAATACTATACGTGTTTTTAGATTGACTGGAGGATGATGGTGATAATGGATTGGAAAATTCAAATTTTGCACGAAAATTTGCTAATTCATCCAACATATATTTTAAACCATGCTTCCTTTGGAATTGAGCCCAATCTTGTTCCAATTGGAAAAGTTGGTACTGTGACACTTTTCCAACCAATTCATTTTTCAACTCTTGTAATGGAGATAATGAAAATGGAGTTTGGGGAGGTAATGCAATTGCGAGTCCCAATACGCTTGACAACACAAGTGGCAATGACAACTTCATGATTGTAGCACGATTAAAGGAAAATAAAGAGATAGTGTGTCACAAATTTAGAAGTGAAGATTGGTGGTAACTAATATATAGTCTTTCAAACAATCCTTTCCAGTTATTCTTCCTCCTCTTATCGCCTCATTTTTCTAATTTTCCCCCTTTTTTTTTTCTTAGTGCCGTTTATCAGCGAGGACATCATGAGTTGGACTTAAGAACCAGCATGTGGCCACAAAGGTGGCTATATTAATGATATGCTTTGGAAGATTACAACAATGGATATTCCGACTTCAGGGGATAAGTCAAGGAAAGTATGAGTTCATTTATTGATGACACTAGATGCATAGACAACCCCCCACAGGTAGGCCTCAATGGTGCGGGGGATTCATGGGATCTTGATTGCAAAACAAGTATATTGTCACACGCTGAGCTAATAATAGTAGGATTAATGTCTAAACCAGTCAAGTGCGTCAGTTGGGTGATATTATTGAATGATAAAAAATAGACCAATTAATCGAAGGTAGCCACTGACCAATAATAAAATATTTTGTACCTTTTGCTATAACATTTCTGTCCTGTTGTAGTAGAAGCCGTGCCATTAAATTGAATAGAAATGGCAAAAGAACCCGAGTAATAATATATTCTAGAGGCTTGATTATTAAAATAGAGTGAATGAAACCAATATGAACATATTTCTAAATAATTCACATACTATAAGTAAAGGAACAATGAAGTTGTTATCACCGGAGGAGTGTAAGAATTATTTTATGTAAACTTGTGAACATTGGTAATATTTAACTTAACTGTGTGAGCTATACTCTGTATCAATATATAAATAATGGTACGGAGAAACGAATGTATAGTTAGCAATCAATTTATGGCATTCATCTCTTGCCCAAAATTTATCAATTGGGAACTATGATTGACAACTATATTGAGAAGAGCTGGATGTTTGATTCTTGTAATTTTTGGGAAACCAAATGAAGGCAACTAGAGGAAATCGATTACATTGTTACTAAGTCATTGATCAACTCTCATTATTCCTTATATTTCATTCATTTACATAATATTTATAATCTATTTGTTTGACTATAACATTTAGTTCATACACATTTGTTACCGTTAACAAATACCGCATTCCGGAAATACAACACAAATAGCCTTACCTGTCAAATTCCCTGCTTCGCGACGACATATCCGAATTATCAACACAAGAAAATT
Organism: Candida neerlandica; assembly: GCA_030557875.1. Classification (NCBI taxonomy): domain Eukaryota; kingdom Fungi; phylum Ascomycota; class Pichiomycetes; order Serinales; family Debaryomycetaceae; genus Candida; species Candida neerlandica. Next base: position 15,347 of record JANIWD010000133.1, read on the forward strand.
CACCACCAGAAAATCCACCACTATGAATTACTGCTGCTTTGGACACCAGTACTCAACTGATCTTCTAACATTGATTATGATGATATCCATATGATACTAACTAAAGAATATTTAACCAAGAACTATATCAAACTACTAGTGCCAATAGCAATAGTGCTTGGATTAGGATACTTCAACTTTGTCGTCAACTATTCTTTAGGTTATAAACTAGTCTATGTCCATCATTCACAACCGGCAGCTATAATATTATGGGTTCTAATTGGGTTTCTACAATTAGCATTATTCACTTATTGGATATTGATATTTTTTGTGGGCCCAGGAAAATCACCAATCATCCCACCATACAATTTATACAATGAACAAGACAATCCCCAATTAATTCCGGTACCTGATCTTTTCTTCTGCGATGAACTGGGATATCCTTATTATTGTTCCCGTTCTAAATCCATCAAACTTGAACGAAGTTTTTTTTCTAAGGATGTTGGATATAATGTTGTTAAATTTGATCATTATTGTGTTTGGATAGGTCATCCTATTGGACAGGATAATTATTTATTCTTCATGAAGTTTGGAATATGTTTCTTTTGCTTATTCCTCATTGCCCTCATTTATGTTGCTAGGTATACCAGAGACTCTATCAATCAAGGGGAAATTGACCACAATTTTATCGTCTTGTATATTTTCAGTGGGTTTTGGATGATCATGATCGCTTGTTTGATGGGTGTTCATTTCTGGTACATCAGTTTGAATATGACCACGTTAGATGATATAACCAAAAATCAAAGGAAAAGATATAATCGTTGGCTTGAGTCCAAGGATAATGAAAGCACTTCTTCTTGGATAAAGCCACGTATAGAACCCAGAAAAGAATTGGGCACAAGATTTGTTAATGTGAAAATGGGAGATTCAAGAGCTATTATTAAGTATTATATTGATGAAAAGCCGTTTGATATGGGAGTTCAAAAGAACTGGATAAACTTGGTTTTGAATGGCAATCGAAATCATGGACTAAAGGAGCTGTATTATAATAATTCTGCATTAATGTATTCGTTTTGCTTGCTTTTTATTCCATTTTTAGATATTCCAATTTGCTTTAGAAATAGACTTCGGCTTAAGAGACATTTGAGTTCAGAGAATTCACCTGACGTCGTCGAACTCTACTCAAGTGCAGTAAACAAGAACTTTCTCGACATGATAGAAAAGAAGATCGCAACTGGTGATTTCAAGAAACCTGCTTATTTATACAAAGAGGATAGTTCTTTACAATAGTTTGTTGTATTAGTTTAATATAAAGATTTTTTTTTCATTTTTGGAAAAGACTTTTGCACTCTACTCCAAGGCTACATAGAAATGCGAAGAACATCGGAGAAATGACATTACTAAAAAAAAAAAACATTGTGATCTTTCTTTAACAATTTTGGATTGCATTACAGATAATGGACTTTATTGGAGAAATTATTGAACATGATATAGAAGTTCCCAAGGAACCAATTCAAGTGGCTAACCAAAATGGTTTCCCAGAACCCGGTAAACTAAAGCAAAAGAAGATGTCCCGATTCAAGCAAAGACAGCAACTGAAACAGAATCTGCAACCAGATAATACCAAATCACTTAGCACACCTTTGGAAAAAGAAAAACCTCAAAGTGAAGCAGAAAGTATTCATAAAGAGAACCTTGAAAGGATAAGTAAAATGACAGATTCTGAAATCCTTCAGGAACGTGAAGAATTGCTTCGTGGATTGAACCCAAAGTTGATTCAAAGTTTAATTAACAAATCTAAATCAAGAGAACCAAAAAACGCCACCACCACTGGTACTGCCTGTGATAGCTGTGGTGGAGAACCACTGCACAATCATCAGAGCGATAGTAATGATCATGATCATCATCATCACGCAGAGGGATATAATGGTTGGATTGGATCTATAAAAACTCCGAACGGATTAACTGATTTATCACAACTTGACAAAGACGACGTCGATCGAGCTTTGGGGATACAACCCTTGATTCATGATGATCATCAGGAAAGTTCTGGTCAAAGAAAGGTCAGATTTGATAACGACATCAAAACGGTGAATTATGAAGACTTAGACGAAGATATTGAATTGGATCCAAATGGATGGGAAGATGTCGATGATATTAATGAGTTGGTGCCCAATGCCAATAGAGTTGCGCCACAAGACTATCAAATCAATGAAGACAGTGATGATGAAGACAAAGACGATGACAATTCAGGAGATGGAACGACAGTACATTTCACAAAGCCAAAGCAGGATGATCTAGATCTTGATGACCCTGATTTTTTCGATAAATTACATGAAAAATACTACCCTGATCTTCCAAAAGAGACTGAGAAATTATCATGGATGACGCAGCCCGTGCCGAAGCTCGTGTCTACCACTTATGAATCAATTTCGGATATGAGGTTTGATTTCAAGGGAGATTTAGTTCAATTAAATTTAGAAGAGAAGGCAGAGGACGAGGACGAGGAATCAACCAGCACACCGACTTATTTGGGATTACATCATCATTCTGACAACCCACATATGGCAGGTTATACCTTAGGTGAATTGGCACATTTATCTAGGTCGACATTGGCTGCGCAAAGATGCATAAGTATACAAACGTTGGGCCGTATCTTGCACAAGTTAGGGTTACAGAAATATAGTATTATGCCGATATCAGATCCGGATGATGCACAATTGAACGATGATATTCAGCAGTTGCTGAATAATTTAGAGAACATGATGTGGGACGTCATTGATGAGTTGCGAATAATAGAGACCATCACCGATGCTGCTGATGAAAAGAAGACCAGCAACTTTTCCGTCAGAAATTATGCTATCGAAGCTTTGTGGTTGTATAAATCTGGAGGCGGAAGACCAGAGGCCAAAGCTCAAGACGAAGTAGATGAAATTACAAAGGCAGTACAACCCTAGCCAAAAAAAAAAGAGAAAGTAAGAATGTACATACATAGTTTGTTTCTTTTCTCAAGTAATTTACGAGCGACAAGAATGTCTACTCTCTTGAAATAAAAGAAAGAGCCATTAGCAATTATAACGAGTGTCAAGTTACCAAGGGGTCGGACCATGAAGAAGGAATAAGTTTTAAAAGTCTGGACGAATTTCGCTTGTGTAGTCATTTCAGAACGAAAGACAACGAATTTCAATCCAAAATTCATGAAACCATTCAAGTATCTTCTGCCGAGATCTAAAAAAGACATTAACCGAAATAAAAAAACACCTTTAGCAAGAACAACAAGAACTGTCGTCATCAAAGGTAAAATATTCCAGCGATTTTATCCCATGAGCAGATCAATAAAATAAGCAAAAAAAATCTTCAAAACGAAGCTTTCTTTTTCTTTTATCTATCCATTCAATAAAGGGAACCATCACATATCTAAAATTGATCATTGGAAACTTGAATCCGAATATAATCTGACTCAAAACATTGAATGTATGTTTAGCCTGATGAAAAGCTTTCAATTTTCGCATATTGACACATTGCACCGATGGTTCAAATAATCGATAAGTTTTAGTAAAAAAAACTTGTATCGGGCAACTTAAGTTTATGCGTTAATGATTCGAATTGTAAATGATTTAAATGAAATAAAATAAAATAGTATATATTACTGTAGTAGATATATAGCAAATTTGATGTTGATGTAGTTGAAAAAAAGGAAAAAAAAGAGAGATGAAGAAGATGTTTTTTTTCTTAGTACGTAGTGGACGTAAGCATTCTCTCTCTCTCACCATCTCAATCCAGAGACCAAAAGTATTGGCTTTTGTGGTCACAAATAATAGTCACTTAATTTCTTTCTAAGAAGTAGTTGCACCATAATCATTAGTTCTATTATCGTGACCATCTCCTCCAATGGCTGCATAAGTAGCCCTATAAGGATAAATCAGAATGATGTAGTAACTATGCAACAACCCTGGGAAATATCCTAAAAGACACAAGAAAATATTGATCCAAAAATCAGCAGAACAGAACCCTCTTTTGATAAAAACAGGTACAGGTGGGACTGATTATAAGTCAATGTTCTTTGTTAGTAATTAACCTCCATATCAGATTTATTGATAGAGTTGTAAAGCCTTACGTACGAAAGAACCCCACAAATACTAGAAACCAATCATGACCGTCCATTGTTGCAATATTGTAGAATTGTTCCTATTCTTTGAAATTAATAACAGAAAGAAAGAAAGAAACAAGATAAAAACAGTAAGTTATCATCCTGAAAAAAGGAAAAGAAAAAAAGGAAGATATCCATTTACGGCCCCCCCTTTTGGTGGTGGTGCTAATAGCAATCCAAATGATACTAAAAATAGTCGTGCAATGGAGGCAAACAATTTAAAAATGTCGTCATGTCGGTCAGTTTTATTTCACGACATCCGTCGGTCCCAAAAAAAAAAATTCAGTGAGACAAGGGTTGTTGGATCTAAGAAGCAAGGCAGTTTCAATTAATACCTCGACAACTCAAGCATGAAACTAAACATAAGTTTAATCGTTAGTTATTTTATATGTCTAACGTCAGCAGTTCTATTTAATGAGGCGTTTGGGTCGAATGAAGCTGTCAATTATTTGTACGGACCGGACTTGAAAAACTTCCACTTGATGAAAGAGAACATCCTTGTTGTCACCAATTCCTTCAATGAATTGCTCGGAATTGATGTTATGAAAGATGATTCACTTTCCTGGAAGATTAGTTTAAATGAATTGAAGGATTTCAAGGTAGTGGCAACCAACTCCAAAGTTTTTGTTTATGGTTCATCAGTTGAAGTTTACCAAGTTGACTCACGTGGTAATTTAGATATCATTGAATTGGGATCAGTACCAAAGAAGATATATGGCACAGAGTATGGTGCCTTCATTATTGACAGTGAAAGCAATTTGAAGTACTTCAATAACGGAGTCCTTACCACTATTCAATCGGATGTATCGTTTGTTCGTGTCGATCAAATCTTGGGGAACACTTTTGCCATTGTCAATGATAAGACCCTTTTTAAAGTCTCTAAAACTGGGAAAGTGTTGTTTTCAGTTAATTTGGCAGTTGGGTCAATCAAAGAATTTAAAGCAGGTATAATTTTAACAGAAAACGATCAAATATTCAAATTTAACGAACACGATAGAGCATTTAAGAGACTTGCAAATGATTCTTTTAAGAATTTAGCCATCGTTGACGAAAAAACCTTGTATTCAACGTTAGCTGATGTGATACAATTAATAAAGATCGATGAAAAAGCCGCCTCTTTGGTTGATGTTATTAAAGTCAAACAGGATTCGAAAGTTGAATCGTTTTTCACTCCATTGAATGTGTTTATTAGTGTATCAAATGGAAATATCAAGGATTTTTATGACTTGACCGACTTTATTGAAACAAGAGATGCCAAGAGCATAAAGCACTTCGTGTTTAAAATTAGTGAAGATTACCCATTCAACTATATTACTGTTGAAGATAATCAATTGAACCTTTTATTAATCAATGGCAAGTTATCTGGTGAGTTATTTAGCTTAGCTGATGGCTTGAAAGTTAAAAATATTGCACCAAAATATCACCAGTATTCCTCCAAGCAAAATAAGTACTTAATCTTAGATGAGCCAGAATCTGAAAAGTCAAAAAGTGAGTTTGAGCTTATTTTGCAAGAGTCTGAAAGTAATTTCATTGTAACCAATTGGGTGCATAGGGTTATTAGACACTTGAGTGAATTTGGAAAATTCATTACAAGTTTTGACTACAAGAATATATTGACCACTTCCGATGAATCTATCAAGTTCGTTAAACTGATTGTTTTCTTTGACGAAGAACATCAAAAGTTGGTTTCCGTTAAATCAAACGATTTCCAGATTGCATGGGAATTACCAATTACCAAAAACGGTGATTTTATTACTTTGATTCAGACTGATGATGAAGAAATTACTGTTTTGTTTAAATTGTCAATAATTAAAGTTGATTCTAGAAACGGTGTTGTTCTCAATAAAAAACCAAACGATGGCAGCTATACCAACGTCTTTAAAGCTCAGCATGCTTTAGTCCTTGAAAATAAGCAAGGCTTCACTGCTGTGGGCAATTTAACAGAGGATGCTTACTTCCGTAAGGCTGTCAACGATGACGAATTGCATGGATATGTTATTCCTGTAGCATCAACCAAGTCCGTCCAAACCTGGTCATTCAAGTTTGATGGCCCTATACTTGCTTGGTCGAATATTCCTTTTGATTCGACAACTTCATCCTTAGGTACACCCCAAGCTGATAAGTCTGTCTTATACAAGTACTTAAACCCCAACCTTATATCAGTATTAACCCAGGCTAACGGTGCCTTGAAGCTCTACTTGATTGATGGTGTAACTGGTAATTTGTTGTACACCCTGGCTCATAGTTCATCTGAAAGAATTGACATCGACTCAGTTCAACTTATTATGGATGATAATTGGATTATTTACTCCTATTTTACTACCCAACCAAGATTAGAACAAAGGATAAATGTTGTTGATTTGTTTGACTTGGAATACTCAACAACTGGTAACAAGGGTCCTGTTAAAATTGGGAAACTTACCTCGAAAGCATTTGTCTATCCTGAACGTATCTTGAATTTACAAAGCACTAAATCATTGTATGGAATTACTTTGAAATCCATCATTGCTTTAACTGAACTGGGTAATTTAATGGAGATTCCAAAATTTATCTTGAACAGTAGAAGACCAGAACATGATCTCAAAAAGGAAGATTATGCTAATGATTTCAACTTGGTCCCATATGATCCAATAATTTCTAAAACCAACTTCCAAGTATTGAACCATAAATACCAATTGAAAAACAAAGGAGAAATCTTGATTAAACCAACACTGTTTGAATCGACATCTGTGATCTGTTTTTTCAACAGCGAGAACCAATTTTGTGGTTTGATCCAGCCTTCTAGTTCATTTGATTTGTTAAGTAAAGGCTTTGATAGAGTCAAGTTGCTCATCACCATTGGTATTTTATTGGTTGGTTTCATTGTATCAAAACCTTTTGTTTTCAACAAAAAGCTTAACGCACAATGGTTGGATCGTAAGTAAGTAGTCATAATGTATTCATAATATTTCTATATACTGTATCTAAATATAAATTCTATAGAATGGATTCATTGGATCTCATATAATCAAGTGTACTTTGGTTAATCGACGCCAAGATATCCGAGTTTGGTTGCTGGTTTTCATTGCCATGTTGATTCTCATAAATCAACCAGATTAATTCATAGTTTAAACTTCCAACAAGATAATTTTTCATTTTATTGATCAAAAAGAATGAATTTTGTTTTGATAAGATAGACATATTTTCCAATTTGTTGAATTTTTCCACAACCTTTGCAATTTTGAAATTCAAAAAACCCCAATTCTTGTCGTTCAACAAAAATTTATAAATCTTATTAAATCCAAGTTTAATCAATTGATAATCTTCCAATTTCTCGAGTAAAGGAGATTTAAAAACCCTCAACAAAACCAACACAGTCAATTTAATAGGGAATTTATAAAAAATTGGCAATTGCTGACATAATTTCTTACCATTTAAATTGGTTTCAATTAAGTTAATAATCTCAAAACAAACATTCAATAATTTGTATAAATAAATCTTGTACTCTTGCAACGAGATGTCAAACTTGCACATGGCATAGATGAATAATTGTAATTTCGAATAGTATATCGAGATTTTAATAAGATTGATATTGATCAAATCGTCCTCATGGTCATCAAATCTGCGATTAAAGTTATTTTCCAAATCATTAAGTATGATTTCAAACATATTGAAATTTATGAACTTGGAAGTATTCAATTGGTTTGACAGTAATAATATGGACTCATTGGAGTTGCTTATCAAATTGTTGAGGTTTTCATTAAGTTTAGATTGGATTATGGAAATTTTTAACATGGAATTGATAAATTTATCCGCTTGGCTGGAATTCAAATCTTTCTTGAAAAAATCAATATTTGAAGATTTATTAATGATATAATCTTGTGCAAACCCATTGTAATTGTTATTGGAAATTCCTAAATTTATCATCCAATAGTTTGAAACGACATTAACAAATTTGTAAATTCTTTCTCTAATCAAATTATTCAAATTAATCTCTCGAGAAATGTTCATTTTAGTCTTGTGGCTGAATTCGTCAATGAACTCCAATTTATGTAATCCAAATTGATAAGCCAATGACTTCATCGTTGAAATAAATTTAATCGATAAATTATCTTCTATATTGTTCTTGTAGTTTGGCAAGGGCCAAGTTGTCAAAATTAACAATGATGAAATCACATATACTGATCGAGGGGTATTCAACCAACATTTCTTGACAACCAAATACTTTATATGTTCAGACAAATCGCGATATTCCTTAAATGATTCCTTTTTGTTTAAAAATGATGTCAATATAATACTCCAGAATAATAATTCATTTTCTTTGTAAAATTCTACTAGATCCAAACTTGTGAAAAATTCATCTGGGAAGATTGGTAAGTAGTGATTAAAATTGGTCTCATAGTTTGAAAATAGCAAAGTGGCTTGTTTGTGTGTAAGTATTACCGGATCGTGCTGTTTATTACATTGAATGGTAAATTTTGAGCTGCTTCGAGGTAGAATGTATTCTATATCCATCGAAGTAGGTTCAGGAGTTGTTGCAGGTGTAGATAGACATGATTGTATTTCGGCAACTGGAGGCGTAAATATCTTTTCTTCGTCTTCATTTTTGTGATCATCATGTGCTTGTTCTTGTTCTTCTAGAACTTTCACTTCTTCATGGTGTTCTTCGACTTCTACTTCTACTTCTTCCTCTTCTTCATCTTCATATTCTTCATCTTCCTCATCTTCCTCATACTCCTCACCTTCGTCTTCGTCTTCGTGATCTGTCATGCCATGGTGTTTCACTGTCGGTACTGACAAATGAACACGTTCAATCAGTTTACCTCCTTTTATCAATAAATCTATTATTTCATTTCTTCTTGTTATGACTTTGTTTAAAACTTCTTTTAGATCTGTAATTTCGTAAGACAATTTTTCAATGATATCTAACGATTTAGTTCTTCCACCAGTTTTTGTTATAGTTTCCAAAGTGCAATCCAAGTTTTTCTTAAAACACTGGGAACATGGCAATGGGTTTGTCTCTAGAGCATCACATTTGGTCTTGTGTTGTCGACATCTGGTGCAGGTTTTTAGTATCTTCCCACCTTTTGGGGCGTGTGGTATTATTAACTTTAAACGATTCTTAGAAGGAAAAGATGCCATTATCATAATGATCCTCTAATTATAAAATAAATGCTGTATAAGTGATTCTATGATCTTTTATTTCAGCAGAATTAGGGGGGAAAATGAAAATTTTGTGAATATCGGATATTTGACTTTTAGAGTAGTATATATTGTCTGTGGCCCGTCACAAGTGTACCTTTTCTATTGTAATCTTTTTTTTTTTTTTTTTTTTTTTTGGTGTGACAAGATTAACTTGGGCGTAAGCAACTTTCTCGGTGATTTCATTGGTTGATGCGAAGGTGGCCGAACCTCGCACTTTGGCCGAACTTCGATTTTTGCAACCAACTTTGTTTTCGAGGCTGACATTTTTAATATATCTTGTCTGATTGACCGAATCATTAGTTTGAAATATTGCAAAGTTTCACAACCATAAAGGTACTTTTTCTTTAAAGTGTATTTAAAAAATTGATACAAAGTTATATCGTGAATGTAAATTTGCTGGTGAACACTGGTTGTCTTAAATTGTACCAATCAATCCTGCCTGCCGCACACGGACTACCATTATATTTGTTTCTCGTCGTAGGTAGAACGACAAACAAACGAATAAAAAAAAAAAGCAACTGGTGACAGTTAGTTCACCGAACCGATAATTTACCACGACTCAACTTTTACTGGATCGAACAGGAGTAAATAATTAAACGATGTGGATCGTTGCTATCGGTGAATTGTACTTTTTAATCGAAGTTTAAAATAGCATCTGGTGCTGAAAAGTAATCGGTAAGAAAAAGATACGACCCAAACAATGGTAATCCCGAGTATGGATTTGCGTCGGTTTGTTGAGGCTGAGGGTATTATGTATTGTTCGATTCAGATAAGATGTCCAATATCCAATCATAACAGATGCGAAATAATCAATGGATTTCTCTGAACTTTATTTAATGAAAAATAGGGGATGTAGATGGAGACATAATACATTTCAGCTCTCGATCTCATATAATTTCGGGAGGTTATACTTTCTTCAAATTTTCCCAATCATAGATGTATGTGATATTTTCCAATTGGATATTTCACCACTTGATTTTCGTTTAGTAAAATGTTATCCAATTACTTACTCACGTGCGCGGTTGTACATCCCCGGAATATCTATCAAAATAATTGAACTGAAAAAAAAAAGATTTAACTATATTCTCCAGATGCATCACAGATTGTTATTAACGATAAAGACATGGTAAACCATAATCAAGAAGATAAAGGGATACATGGATCTGAGTGTAAACCACAGAATCAGATGCCAAATCCTAAGTCATCATCACTGCTGACTCCTAGAAAACCATTAAACCAATCAGAATCGAAGTTATTACATTATTACAATCTATCCCATGCCGTTGGCAATTCACCAGTTGGAAAAATATACTCATCGTTATTCCACAGAGAGCAGAGTTTCAGCAAATACACCTTTCCTCCCATACTATCGCAAAAATTTTGTTTGAATTGTGGGAATTTATTTATTCCAGGTGTATCGGTATCTGTGAGAGTGATATATGAAAAGAAAAGGAAAGACAAGAACAAAAGTTGCCGAAGATTACGATTTCGATGCTTGTCCTGTCGTAATAATCAATACGAAGATGATTTAATTGAAAAACGAGTAATAACAGTAAAGGAACCAGTTGTGAAAAAGGACAAACCGCCGGTGGAAACAGTCTTGAAATCGAAAACAAAGGAAAGAACAAAGAAGAGAAAGGTCAATAACAACTTGAGTAATTTATTGCATGAGAAGAAGAAACAGAAGGATGAACAAGCAAAAATTAATTCTTTGAATTTGATGGAATTCTTGAAGTGAATGTGACCAGGGGTGGACCAGAAATCCCTATCATTGTGGTTTGATCAATAGATAAATTCAAATATATTCAATTCATAACATATGGGAAAAATTAGGCGATGAATCAATAATAACTCTGCAAAATTAAAATATAATACTACACTTTTGGTTATGTGCAAATTAACAGTCAGAAGGATAAGTTAATCCAATGGTGCCCATCACCGTGAGGGTTTTCTGGGCCCGGGTTTTTATCGGTTCTCTATTACACTTTGTGTTTTACTTGTTTTATGTTGTTATCTACATGTTACATGAAACTTATCAATTACGGCTGTTGATAATATTTACCACAATAACAATGGACCAGTAAGGAGGATATTGCATGATTGTTTACATCGATGTTTGACGAACATTAGTCTATTGTTGACCAATCGCTATCACAGAGAAAACCAATTCTCGATAAATGTGAATCAAGAAATGTATTCACCTAATTCTTAACTTAACACAAGTGAGTGGCATTTGGCGAGTATTACCTCTCTACTTAACTAGGAGTAAATGGGATAAGTCAATTGGGTACTCGAGTGTAATACTCAGTTAATGTATCAATTCGTATAAATGTAATTAATTCAATGTTGTTAAGCAAAATTTTCCTCTAAACTTTGATTGACTATAAAAGTCCTATATGTACAGTCTTTTTCCATTTTGTTTTGAAAATAGTGGTCACATGGTTCAAAAATATTACCGTATTGGTTCAAATATTTCTGGTCACTAGTTTAAACACAAAGTACAAACAAGACTGTGTAAATATATTTCATTTTTTGTTTTTATTGCTTGTTCATTTCTGGGTCTGTATCTAAATCAGTAATATAATTGTATGCATCATAAAGAGCACCATAAGGAGAATTACTTTCAGTGAAAGTAAATGATTCATCAGGTCTCTTATAACTCCATTTAATAATTATTTGCTCTTCATTTTTTATGTATAAATATCTTTCATTAATATCATGGTCATAACTCAATTCTTGAAATGCAGCATCTTTTTCATTTTCTGCGTATAAAACATTAACATAATCATCTATTATTGCAGGACATTTAAATTCAGTATATTGTTTATCAACATATAAATTAATTATAGTTGAAGTTGAACCCCCTAACTGTTCTACATATACATCTTCTATTTCATTACTCCATATGAATAAAGGTATTTCTGCTATTGAATCTAATTTTTGTTTGGTATTTTCATAACTGGCAGTTTTTAATTTCATTAATACTTCTGTATTAGTGATAATAAAGTATAATTTGTTATATTTATTTGCACAGTCTCTGTAGAATAAGTCTTTTTTAATATCATCAGTTGATACAAATTCAATCATATCATTATAGTTATCACCTTCATATTCAAAATTTTCTTTACTTGGAATATCACAATTTACTAGATATATTAAATATTTCATTATGTATAAGATGAAATCATTCGTTATTGTTGTTCTTTTTGAAGGTAAAAAAAAAAGAATTGTTGCTCAATTTGAATTTATTTAGTTGTAAGAAAACGAACATAAAAAAATAGAAAATGAATACATACTGGTAATAGTGTTGATCTTAATACAGGATCGTATCCTAAATATGACTTATATGCAGGAGACGAGTTCAGGTCGACACACGAGAAGAGAAAGTGAACTATATTTATCTTATTGATTTAATTCTATTCTAGATTGCACGACCAATACTGTGTACTTCATCCATTAGAGTTGTAGTAACACAGGTGCATCTATCATAGTATTGTTTGTTTGATTTCCTTGACTACCAGGCTACCATTACGCTACGCATATATGTCAACAGAGAATAGGGACAAAAAACAAAAGTGACGAGCACTCTTGGATTAATCATCATTTCCAACAAGTAACCATTTGAATAAACAAATTACAAAGTCGACCTTTCTTATTTTAACTTTGTCATTTTCAAAAAGTTCAATTTGAGATACATAGGTTAATTTTCACCCATGGCACCAATTACATTTGTTGACTTACCTAAGGAAATAATATACCTTGTATTCAATTATCTAGACCATGATACGTTAGTCAATATAAAAAATCACATTCCTCCATTTCAAGAGTATGCTTATTCATGCTTGTACTCAAATGTCATCATTAATCGACATTCACTGAATACTTTGGCTTTTGGTTTCTCGGCGACTCGCACATCATGTAAAAATGCCGAAGAATTAATTAAAGTCCTAGAATCACATCCAACAGTCAAGTTCAAAAAAATTCGATTCGATAATCCAAGTGATCTCATTCAACTACATGAAAGAATGCCCTATGTTTTGCAGAATGCTAAAATAGCTGTATCGGTTTATTACAATGTTTCAACTATTGAAGCGATTAATAAGTTAATCGAGTTGCCTTATACATATGACTCAATCATGTCACTGTCATATGACCCCCCTGAATTTGGAATGACTTGGGATCAAATACTTAGATTGACCAGTGGATCGAGTCATGTTGAAATATCAACTTCTAATAATGCTATCTTATCGCAGCTTGGATATGGAGGTACATTGAGAGAATTGGAATTAGAAAAACCAATATATATGGATGAACTTGTTCATATACCTGATTGTGTTACGGAGTTAAAATGCTATCTTCGTGTCACTTCCGACGAAGCAGTGTATTATTTAATGTTCCCAAAAAATTTAAAGTCTTTAAGGATTGATTTCATAGACGAAGATGGAAGGAACGAGAATACAACAGAAATAGATATTAGTCATTTGGAGAAACTAGAATTGATAACAATTCTCTGTTTTGGAGAGTACTTGTGGAGGTTACCCAAAAACATAAAATCAATACAAACTAATAGTTTGTTAGATTTGGAAAATTTGCATGTTGACTATCCCAGGTTGGTGTCATTTTCGGATATGTATACAACAATGAATGATCTTATTTCGGGAAAGAATAAACCAATAATATTTCCAGAAGAGGTCAAGAGCTTGAATTTAGATTCTAAATATTTTGCAATTCCAAATAGTCAACTCCAATTGTATCTAAAAGATATGCAAATTGGAATACAGCCACTGATACAGCCACTCATCTTACCTAATTCCTTAGTGAATTTAGAAATCTGGGGAACATTTCAACATTATGACCCCGGTTGTATTGTAGCATGGGATCTTAGAAGTTCTTTGTTGCCCAATTTATCGACCTTGAAACTTAGTCATCTCAATTTTCTTCATGAAATTGGTGGTCAGTTGCCAAGATTCTTAACCAAGATATCATTTGATCTGGTTTTGAATGTGCAAATGAGCATGTTTGAAGGTTTAAATAACTTGATTGACTTAGAAATGCTAGAAGGTAGTATTTCTGGATCACTGGCGGCAAAGCTTCCCAAAAAATTACAATCATTGGATATAAATAGTGTTGGTGGATCTACAACCTTGATTTTAACTGAACTTCCTAATCTCAGAACTTTGTCACTTACTGAAGGTGAGTTGATAAATGATAAAGACTGTGGGGTATCGCTTCCAGCTTTGAATGACGAACTTTCTTCTGACTCAGAGACTGCAATAAGGTTCCATTTTTCTTCTGATTTTGGATGGATGGAGAGTTTACAATGTTTGAATTTTAACTATATGAATATTGATCAACTTCATCATATCCCTACAAACATCAAAAGTTTGACCATGAAACGCTGCGATTTGGAATCTATCCCGGAACATCTTAAATTTCCTGATGGATTAGAATATTTAGATCTATCACACAACCAATTGACAAGTGAAAGTCTTCAATCATTGCCATATAAAAAGATTAGATATTTGGACTTGTCATATAACAATATCACGCTGTTTGGACATCGAGGATTTTCCAATTTTAAAAACCTTGAAACACTTCGGTTAGTGTACAATCAACTAGATGATTTGAATTACGATAAATTGAATGCGGATACTTTTGGACCCCTTATCAAGTATTTGAATTTAAATCATTCTAGCTTAAACAAGTCAGGAATTAAAAATATTAGGGAGTTTGTTAAATCCAAACCTGACCTTGAAACGATTATTCTACCAAAAGAGTTTAGAGAAGACGACGTTTAGATGGCAGGATATTGATTCGTGGTATTGGAAGTTGATCATTGCGAATGTCACAATATGTGTATATCTATTCCAGTTGATCCCACAAACAATGTAAGGTACTTTGGAATAGTTCATATCATTGGATGTTTTACACTTCTTTTTATGGTTCAATAGATGAACAAGGAAATACACCGAAAATGCTTAAAAACCAGAACGACAAAATTATTAGAACGAGTGCAGCAACCACGTGACCACTATCTGTTTGAAGGCCCAATTTAATTTCGATATATCTTCTTGAATGGTAAACCTTTTAACTACGACTTTTATCAACTATAATATCATATACATAAAATATATCTCGAGAAAAGATAGACAAAATTCTTCTTGCATAACAATTTACTAAAGTAACCGTTTATTGTGAGTCGTGCAATAACCATAAACCATAAAACCAAATGCTGTAATTGCGTATCTTGTTATTCCACAATTAGTACCCAACACAAGCCGCTTTGTTGTGTTGCAAAAAAAACATATCAAAACATTCCTACTTCTTTTTCTTCTTTTTCTTCTTTTTGTTTACCAACGCTAATGATTGTTATTCTAGTTAAGTGTTGTCCCTTCTTGCATTAGTTCCCACCCGATCTCCCCTCTACCAGACTCCAGTTTCCAATCCCCTCCTGCATTCGATACTATATTGGAAGATCTCAATCATGATTGGTTCCTCAGATCACAGAGATTATGAAGTCAGACGCTGCCAATCTACAACCAAACGTCGCCAGCAATCAATCACATCAGTTTCTTATGAAGCGGTGACTGGATTCCACTAGAACCACAGAAAAGGAAACCAAAACCCATTGTGGTTTTGAACCGCCTTTTCTTGTTATTTATTTTTGGGCAAGGAAGATTTCGGTGACGAATTCGGGATCCTAGATTCGGTGGCTATTAGGCTGGTCCCACAGATAATAGAATGTAGTTCACTACCGGTGAATTATTCAAGGACACTTCCCAGCGTGTGCCATCAACCCCCACACCCGAAGGTTTATTGAAGACAACCCACCATTGGATCCAATCTAGCACATCCACTTGCCCAAAAGGATAACACCCCCGGAATTCCAGAGTATGACCCTAGGAGATAGCATATCACATTAGTGATTGCAGATTTCTTCCCACGATGGGCATCAAGATTGCGACAAAATCCCGTCTTATAGAATCTATGTTTCCCCACTGTGTGCGATGCTCCTTTGGTTTGGAAAGTCAAGGTTGGGTTGACCTGGCACGACTGCTTCTGACTAATCGGTCTTAGATTCCGTGATTAAGGCGGGTACCCTCAAACACAAGTACACTAGAATGACATGTATAGTTTCCTCTCAAGGTTAAGCCGTTTTCTGCTTAATCTTTCTTCTCCCTGGAGGTTGAATTGTGTGGATGAGTCGCTGGGTGTCTTCCATCAACTTCACTTACAAACCTCCGTTATTTATTATACTCGAATCACGTGTATAGTTTCGTGTTTTCCATAAACTTCACTTACTAACCTCCTTTATATAGCATTTTTTATTTAGCGATTAGAGTTTGTTATATTATAGTATGTTATATATATTGTGTTATATTATAGTTTATACCTTACATACCAATTGATTCTTGACAATTCAGCTATCCACAAGAGGCGAGATCTTCAGTTGCTGGTTGCCCTGAGTGGATTGGAACTCGTCTTTTTGCTTTCATACTAGCCAAAATTGAATGCCTTTGATGAGTTGTGGTCAGTGTGAAAGACCAAAGTAAAGCGTTCAGCATTATACACAAAGGAATAGTTGACTCCAACGGCGTTGGAAGCAACCAGAAAAATAGTGGCAGAGAGCTATCAAGGTTTCTGTAGATATGCCGGTAGCCATGTTCTACTTTGTTTGAATAAACGGGAGTTCTAAATGGTATCACTATCAGCCAAAGATAAAGAAAATATTAAAAAAAAAGTGCAAATATGAGTATCGTATGATACCAATCTCGATATATATCGTAGATAGGTGTGTATAGAAAATTGTTAAATCAGAAATATGGGAAGATTTTGAGAGTATACGAAGGATTTGGAAGATTAATTTAGAATTATTGAACTTTGAACGAGGTGTATTTTTGGTCACTAGTTTAAACAAAAAGGAGAGAAAGACTGTAATTATGAATCGAGATTTCTCTCCTTTAAATGGAGTTATACTATAAATTGTCCTGTAAACTGATCTCAATGTGAAATTCATTCCGGCTTAATTCAAATGGAATTTACTCTTTAGACGATACAAGATTCCTGTTTCAATAAAAAATCGTTGAATTCCAACTATCAATATGATTGTGTCGCTTATAAATTTCAAGTGGGTTGGATCTGGAAATTCAAGAACAGAGGTATCTGGAAGGAACAAAGACTAAATGCTTACCATGTAATGATTATTTATTCTCCTGTTAATAAATACAGATGAATTATCGGCAACATATGTGTGTACAATAGAATATTCTATTATGGCGATAATTATGGCCATAGCTTTTAATTTATAAACATACGAAACAATAAACTCTAATAAGATATATACACTGGAGAAAAGCAATACTATGCCCAAACTTGAAGTTGTTCGTAGAAATCAATTCTCTTGTGTTCAGCATTGGCAATGTTTTGACAAGCATAGTAACGCACTTCATCAACCATGACGGGATGTCCACAACTAACAAAAGCAACAGAACCATTTGATTCACTGATTTCATCGGTAACAATTTCTTC
>JANIWD010000134.1:0-32157 GCA_030557875.1 Candida neerlandica
CTCCAAAGACATTCGATACTGGTGAAATCATGGAAAAGATGGGTAACGAAGGTATTAAGGCTGCTGCCCAAAATGTTGAAGACGTTGAAATGACTTCCATAGAGAACAAGGCTTGATATTGAAACTATTCATTGATTGATAATTGATTATTATCCCATTCAAAAACAAGCTTTAATTCTCTCCCTTCTTTTCCTACTGAAGGAGTTCCTATTTTTATAAAAATTTAATTTGGTTTGACTTTTATGAGTTACGAAAAAAAAAACAATTACAACTTAAACGTATAGATATATAGATAGATGTCGATAATGCATATGACTTAATTATGATAGAATTATAATCGTGTTCCTTGTTCTTGTAAGAGCTATTGAAGTGTGTTACGATTTTTTTTGCTACACCGACGACATAGAAAAACTGTGTTTCCAAAATGTTGCATCCCCCAACTCTGTGCCAAATATTGATACTAATGCAAGTTTTATTGAAGGAAGTATGTGTGTACAAAAATAATCTATAAACTGTCCCAAGCAGAGAAGTAAATCATCCATCGATATCTTATTCAAAGAAGTCATCTTGTTCTTCTTCTTGCTCATCTTTCTTAACTTCTGGTGCATCAATTTCTTCAGTGATGACTGCTTTTTGTTTGGTATCAGATTCCAATTTAACAGGTCTTCCTCGTAAGACTTCATCTATAGAAAATGGCAATTTACCATCGTCTATTAATTTTTCGACATTTTTTCTAAATTCTCTTCTTCCTTCTTCTGTTTTCTTTAAACCTCTAATCACATTTGGATCTGTTTGATCTTCATCTTTAGGTGATGGGTACAAGGATATATATTTTTCAGTCTTTGGGAATAATATCACATAAGCCAAGTCGATTTCACCGTGTTTCAATTGTTTTCTGGCCTTTTTGATATCTTTTCTAACTTCAGTTTTAGAAACCTCTTCAAATTCTTTACGTAAGTTTTTCAATTTTCTAACTGCTTTCTTCTTTTCAAAGAAACGAACCATATGATATTTCTTGGATATAACTTTTGCCTTATTTTGCACTTGAGAGTTTTGTAATTCGATTTTTAATCCTTTTAGAGCTCTATCATACTCAATTTTTTTATCTGCTGGGAGCTTGGAGTTTTTCTTTAATAATCTTTCAATATCTCTTATCTTCTTTTTTATCTTAGCTGAACCTGATCCCATAGATTCGGCTACTTGAATGGAACCTCCTCTAGAGTTATGTCTTGGTTTCTTGGTGGTCTTGTGGGTTTTGGGCATTGCAGTTGTGTATTGGTGATTGCAGGTATACTTGTGATGAGATGGTTGAAATAAAAAAAAAAAAAAAATTATACCGAGCAATGAGCTTAATAGAGTGGCAGCACAAAAATAATACAATGGTGAAAATGAAAAAAAAAAAATTAGAGAGAGAGAGAAAGAGAGAGACACTGTATGTGAAAAAAAAAAAAAACTGAATCACGAACTAGACAACTATCATCAATAACCAGACATACATTGACCATGGGTATCTTGGAAAAAATTGCTCAGATTCAAGAAGAGTTATCGAGAACTCAAAAGAATAAAGCCACAGAATACCACATAGGTCTTTTAAAGGGGAAATTAGCCCGTTATCGTCGAGAATTATTAGAACCACAACCGGGTCAGGGATCATCTGGAGGAGGACAAGGTTTTGAAGTTGCCAAAGCTGGAGATGCTAGGGTTTCTTTGATTGGGTTTCCATCGGTTGGTAAATCTTCGTTTTTATCCAAGGTCACCAATACAAAATCAGAAGCTGCAAATTATGAGTTCACAACATTGACATCCGTTGGTGGTATCTTGGAATATAATGGGGCTGAAGTGCAAATAGTCGATTTGCCAGGGATTATAAAGGCTGCTTCCCAAGGTAAGGGTAGAGGTAGACAAGTTATTGCTGTTTCGAGAACTTCAGATTTGATTTTAATGGTGTTGGATGCAACCAAAGGAGGTGATCAGCGTGAAATTTTGGAAAATGAATTGGAGTCCATGGGGATCAGATTGAATAAAGAACGCCCAAACATTTCTATAAAAATAAAGAAAACCGGTGGTGTCAAGATGAATTCTATTACTCCTCCTAAATACTTGGATGAAAAGATTGTTTCCGCATTATTAAAAGATTACAAGATTCACAATGCTGATGTGTTAATAAGAGATGAAAATGTTACCATTGATGATTTCATTGATGTTATAAATGAACAGCACATATCATACATCAAATGTTTATATGTCTACAATAAGATAGATTCCGTATCTTTGGAAGAATGTGACAGATTGGCTAGAGAACCAAATACTGTGGTTATGTCGTGTGAATTAGATTTAGGCATTGAGGATTTGAAGGAAGAAATATGGCGTCAATTGGATTTGTTAAGATTATACACAAAAAGAAGAGGGATTCAACCTAAACTCGATGATCCAATGGTGGTAAGAAATAACAGTACCATCTTGGAAGTATGTGATTCTATTCACAGAGACATGAAGAATCAATTCAAATATGCCTTGGTCTGGGGTTCAAGTGCCAAGCATTCGCCGCAGAAATGTGGTTTAGGACATCCTGTTCATGATGAAGACGTGGTGCAAATTGTTACTAAATAGGTTTAGCAGTAAATATTGCATGTATTTGATAGTGGAGATAGATCGAACAAGAAATATATGTGAAAAAGACAAAAAAAAAGAAGTTATCGCGTGTTTACTGCGACGGAATTTTTTTTTTTTTTTTTGACAACAGCATAAACGTAACACACCAAATAGTGGAGCCAGCCCAATGGACAAGTACAGCGATTTGCCAGATATCGATCGAGATGGACAAGAAGTGTTTGAGTCATCAGATATAGAAAGTGAATTGGAATTATCCGCAGAAGAACCACACGTGGAAAATATCAATAGGAATAAAATCGATATAGAACAATCAAAGGAACGGTTTGTTCATTCCGAGATAATAGACGGAAATTCTTATGATTTCCTGGGAAATATATCAAAACTTAATGGATATAATGTTAATCATGTCGAAGAAACGATTGAAGAGAAATTGGCTAGGATATCTCGAGAATTGGAGGAGATTAGGTTAGGACAACATGAGGACACCCCAAGTAATAAAAAACAAGTAAATCAGTTGCTGGAAGTGTTAGATGAGCTCAAGAGTTCACAAGCTCAAGAAGATACCAGCACAGTTTTACCTCCTGAATGCCTAAACATAAGTTCTGTTTTTGAAAAAGTAATACCGCCCCAAGATTCATCTGTCATATCAGCGACACAAGTAGTGAATGTTCAAAAACTAATCGCATTAAAAGAGAGATTAAACCAGGTGGAATCATCCATTGGAGGAAATGAAGATCCATCAAAACCTTTAAGCTTGACAATAAATGAGCTTTCCCGAAAAATATCCATTATAGAGAATCCCGAGTATAACTTTGAAGTCATACAGAGTGAGATAAACAAATTGGGCAAAGAATTAGAGCAAATAGAGTTGAAAAAGAAAGTTTTGAATCTTGGAAATGATGACGAAAATGTTATTAGCTCAATCGCAAAATCGAAACCCGAGAAATTAGATGAAGTGTATGAAAAACTACCCGCTATCAATCGATATAATGCAATTGCTCCGAAGTTATTATCCAGATTGAAAACATTGACCAATGTTCATCAAGAAATGGAAACCAATGTAAATTTGTCTGCCTCTATTGATCAGACATTGCAGGATCTCGAATCAGATATGAAAAACTGGGATGCTTCGATTGATAAACTAAATGAAAACTTGGTTAGTTATAAGAAGAGTTTCGATGAGAATTCAAAATCTGTGAATGAAAGAATCAGTGATTTGATATTGAAGGTGGAATCTTTATCAACAGAATAGTATTTCTGAAACTCCGCTAGATACTTCACTTTTTTTTTTGTATAGAGTAGCTCGCTTAAATACAACATATTGGGAAAGTGTGTGGTGGCGATCTGTGATTCTGATTTGTTGGTGGTTCTTTTGTGTTCTATTGTTTTTCTTCTTTCTCGCTCTCAAGCGTAAACGGTTATCCACAGCGAGATCGAAATTAAATGTCACCACTCCACATAATTGGGAAGAGTTTATCCTACCCATATAAATACCCCCTCAAAATATTTCACTCAGTTCTTTTTCAATTTTTTATTCTTTTTTTTTTCCTTATACCCTTAACTTCTTTATTTTTTTTTTACTACATATTCCTACTTCAAGATGTTAAGATCATCAGCACGTAACACCTTGCGTTTGGCTTCCAAATTCTCCAAAGTTTCGCCATATGTCCTTCGTTCCACCACCAATTCATCCCTTAGAGCAATAACTTCCATTCGATTGGCATCTCAATTGGCTCATGTCAAAACTCCACCAAATTTACAAAATGAACCAGTTAAAAACTTTGGGTTCAAAGACACCAAAGATTGGGATTTGTTAAGAGCTTCGATCACTAAATTCACTGATGAAGGCGCCTTGCAAGTTCCATTAGTTGTCGGTGGTAAGAAGATATATCGTGATGAAACCAAAGCTCAAGTGAACCCAGCCAAACATTCGCAAGTATTAGCTGATGTTTCCCAAGCGGTTCCAGAAGATATAATTGCAGCAATTGAAGCTGCTAAGGCAGCCAAGGCTAAGTGGGCCGCTACCCCTTGGTCAGACAGAGCTGCTATCTTTTTGAAAGCTGCTGATTTGATTTCCACCAAATATAGATACGACATGTTGGCTGCCACTATGTTGGGACAAGGTAAAAATGTTTATCAAGCTGAAATTGATTGTGTTGCTGAATTGATTGACTTTTTCAAATTCAACGTTAAATATGCCGAAGAATTGTATCAACAACAACCATTGCAAACTTCTCCAGGTGTTTGGAACCGTGCCGAATATAGACCATTGGAAGGATTTGTTTACGCTGTCACTCCATTTAATTTCACGGCTATTGCTGCCAATTTGGTTGGTGCTCCAGCCTTAATGGGTAACACTGTTGTTTGGAAACCTTCTGCCACCGCTGCATTATCTAATTATTTGTTATTGACCATTTTGGAGGAAGCTGGCTTACCTGCAGGTGTGATTAACTTTATCCCAGGTGATCCAGTTGAAGTTACTGATATTGTGTTGAATGATAAAGAATTCTCAGCATTGCATTTCACCGGTTCTACTGATGTGTTCAAGAAATTATACTCCCAAATCAGTTCTAATGTTGCCCAAGATAAATACCGTGATTTCCCAAGAATTGTTGGTGAAACCGGTGGTAAGAACTTCCATTTAATCCACCCAAGTGCTGCTATCAACCATTCTGCATTGTCCACCTTAAGAGGTGCATTTGAATATCAAGGTCAAAAATGTTCTGCCACTTCCAGAGCTTATGTTCCAGAATCAATTTGGCCAGAATTCAAAGAACAATTAGTCGGCGCCATTTCCCAAATCACCATTGGTAATACATCTTCAGTGGAAAACTTGAATTCTTTCATGGGACCAGTGATTCATGAACAAAGTTTTGAAAAATTAGCCAATGCTATAGATCAAGCTAAAGAAGATCCAGAATTGGAAATTGTTACAGGTGGATCATATGATAAATCCGATGGATTCTACGTGCAACCAACTATCATTAAGACCACCAATCCAAATCACGAATATTTATCTAAAGAATTCTTTGGTCCAATTTTAACTATCTATGTTTATCCTGATACAGAATACACCAAGATAATAGAAAGTATCGATAGTGTGTCCAAATATGGTTTAACTGGATCTATATTTGCCAGAGATCGTGAAGCAGTCAGAACTGCTGAAGAAAACTTGAGATATGCCGCTGGTAACTTCTACATTAATGATAAATCAACTGGTGCTGTTGTTGGGCAACAATGGTTCGGTGGTGCTAGAGGTTCTGGTACTAATGATAAAGCCGGTAGTGGAAATATCTTGTCCAGATTTGTTTCCGTTAGAAACATTAAAGAGAATTTCTATGAATTGACTGACTTCAAATACCCATCCAATTATCAGTAGATGATATATAAAAACAAGCCAAATAAAAAAATAAAAATAAAAAGGAACATAAAAAGTGTATTAATTAATATATAATAATAACTGTACATAAATATCAGAACTAAAAGCTACGTAACCTCCCAAATCAATTTTTTCTTCCATAATCATAATTGTAGTTATAATTGTATTCACCCCTTTGCTGCAGAGGACCAGGAGGTGGAGGACCGGGTGGAGGAGGATGTGGATAAGGATAAGGATACCCCATTGGTGGGGGAGGTGGCGGTGGCGGCGGTGGGCCACGAGAACCACTTGGAAACACTCTACCTAACCCGCCACACACAGGACATAAGTCAGTATCAAATAAGAAATGCACCATGCCTTCACCACGACAATTCCCACACAAAAGCCCACCTAATTCTGCAGAACCTGGTGCAACTCTCTTGGCTGGCATTCCTCCGGAACCCATTGGAGCACCAGGTGCCATGAAATTTGTGGATCCAAAATATGAGGGTTGGAAGCTAGAACTCACAACTCTAGGATTATTCCTAGGTCCAAACAGACTCCAGCAATTCTGACAAGTAAGGCCATTCTTGAATTTATAACCAGTGTTTCCACATTTGGAACAATAGAATCCTTTGGGATAGACATATGGTAAGTTTTTCCTGTTTGGATTATATGAATGTTTATTTAAATAGAATTGTTCCCAGCACGGACGACATATTTCTCGTGGTGATCTATACCCGGAATTGTTGCATTTTTTACAGTAGTATCCTCTGGTGTAATTAAATGGAAGATTTTTGTTATTGGTATAAAGATCAGAACTATTGTGTTCTTGATGTTGTTGGCGTTGGTGGCTTGTGCTGCTGTTACTACGCCTCGAGGTTGATGAAGAAGCAGATACAGCTGAGGAAGATGATGCAGTTCTACGTTCTGATGGTCTTGTACGAGGAACAGTTAGATTTGAAGATTGTTGTTGTGGTTGTTGTTGTTGCCATTGCTGTGGTTGAGCGCCAGAAGGTCGACGAGGAAGTGCAGGTGCAGAAGCTGAAGCAGCGGCTCCAGAAGAGTTTTCAACTAAAATATCTTTAATTGCATCATCGTAAGAAGGAGGAGCCTCCTCGGAATCATCTTGTGGTCGATTTGTCAAGGGCATGGTTGTGGGGACAGAAAAAGATGAAATTTGTGGAGTGGTTGGGTTTTGTAATTTTTTTTTTTTCTGTTCTCCTAAGAAATGTTGTTGCTCTTTAATTGTGATTCTTCCGGAAGATTTCTTGGAGAAGGAAGAAGAGGAGGTAATAGAAATGTGATAGGAGTTCCGGATAGCTACCTTCCTGTGTGTCCAATTTACAAAGTATATCCGGAAGTTCAAAGAATGGTTTAGAAAAGTGTAATTGAAAGATTGTTGGACAGGTCACTTAAGGAGATTTCTCAATGCGATGAAGTGACAACCACGTACCACAGCCCAATGGTATGGATGCGTGGTGGCTCTGCCGCCAGAAGAGACAAGCCTGGAAATAGAATTGTGTGATGCTGATAATGTGACTAAAGCAAGCTTCTTTGAGAACGAGGCACTGTCGTGTAGTGCCTGAACCGGAGGGCTCATGACCTGTTCCCTAACCCCCTTGCTACTAGATTTTACACGTGATATATATCATGTGATTCAAAATAGTTTACATTAATAAACCTCCAAAAAAAAATAATAATCCGATGATCTAATACGCGATTACTTAATTGTGACACATTGCAGATCTACGCTTCAAATGTACACTTCTGTTAGTTAAGTGTGTTTCAATGTCATATTCATTTTTTGGATTCACTCGCACGACTCAAGCTATCGACAACAGTAGGAAAGAAAAAAAAAATAATTGACAGATAGAGAGAGAGAGAGAGAGAGAGCAAATAAGATCAGGTCTGCTCGTGATTGTGATTGTGATTCTGATTCTGATTCTGATTCTGATTCCGATTCTACAAACACAGTTATACTCATCATCAATACCATCATGATTTGGTTATCAGAGAGACAAAGTATGTACTAGAATATAGTGTATCACTATCGATCAAGAGACTAACGAACAATTTTTTTTTTTTTTTTGTAAAGAATTTGGTGTTGGATTCACAGCAGGGGGGATTTTCTTTTTCATTTTTGGAATAATGACATTCTTTGATTCTGGATTTCTTGCCCTTGGGAATATATTATTTATTATTGGAATAACATTGATAATAGGACCACAACGTACAATTTCATTTTTCAGCCGTCCTACAAAATTAAGAGGTAGTTTATGTTTTATTATTGGAATAATATTAATCTTGTTGAAACGATCATTTATTGGATTTATTTTGGAAAGTTTCGGAATCTTGGGATTGTTTGGTGATTTTTTTGGAACCATTATTCAATTCTTAAGATCTATTCCTTACATTGGGGATGTTTTGAGTCATCCTTTGATTGCTCCTACTATTGATAAATTGGCAGGTATTAGCAACACCTTACCTGTTTAATAGAACAGAAAAGAAACCAAGATAAAACTCAAGTTTGACAATTATTGTTTTATATATAAATATTGCTTGTTTATTTGTACTATAGGAAGAAGGGGTTGATGTTTTTTTTTTTTGGTTTGGTTTGGTCTAAGTTGTTGTTCTTATTTATTTGTTTTCTTTTCTATAACTTACTTCCAAGTTGTATAGATGTTCCTATAAAGTTGTTAATGGCACTTAGGACAATATCACCTTGTTTTAATGCATAATTTAAGTCAATATTAACTATCGGATCCACATTTACTGCATCAAGAATGATGTTGGAGTGGTTAACAAAATGTCTTGTATCTTGTCTATAGTTCAATTGTGGAAACCATAATAATGAGCTTGGAAATTGACCATTCAAGCAATTAACCAGAACTAAATTTGAGTTATAAATAATGGAATTCATTTGTGCGACAATAGGAGTCGTTGATGACACGAGGATACCACTATAGCTATTGTATATTTGTTTCTTATGAAATTGGGAATTACAAGACATAAACAGAACTTTTCCAGAGTTGTACATTTCTGATCTCATACTATTCATTAATCTAATAGGGTGGTATGCCATTGCAACTGGGTTATTTGGGTCGATGACAGTAGTCATAATCTCATTAATTGGACGATCCAAGTTTTGGTTTATATCTGGTTGTAAGGATATTTTGCCTAAAGGAATGGTATAATTAAGCAAAAAATTTTTGAAAACCCCATATGGTTTGTGTAAGTGTGTTATTTTATAATGACTTAAAGTTGATATTCCACACCACGGTTTTATATCTATTAGCAGTTGTGGGAGTTCATTTTCAATTATGATGATCTTTAAGTTGGGGATCTGGTGGGAAAATGTGAAATAAATCGAGATGCCTATTACATATGCAATGAATGAACAATGGTGGTCTATGATAATGTTCACCATTATTCTACCAAAACAGTTGTAGCTGCCTTATTTTCTCTCGTAAATTCGTATCTGAAATAGGAAACTTCGTTGTTGAGGGATCCTTGCCCTTGCGTGGAACGGTGGTGAGATTTAATTTATTTCCAACGGTTGATTGCTTTGTGGAACCCTGTTGCATTGTGCGACATATGTCGCTCTTATCTTACTATACGACATTTTCATTTTGGTTCTGTCTACGCGATCAACAGCAAAAAAAAAAAAAAAATTAAAAAATGTTATCGAGGCTTTACAACCATTCCCGCGATGACATAGTATCAGATGTCACGAAGACAAGAGATCAAGAAGAAGGAGGAGCTTCAGGCAAGATTCCAATTGGCTATATCCAATAACAATCAAAAAGCATTAAATTGGTTAAAACCACTCAATAATACCAACACTTCCAATGCGAATAACCCATCAACCAAACAAGATGATGGCAATACAGAAGATGACTCATTCATGAACCTACAAATTATCCCCCAAGGATCAAGTCTAAGTTCTATTAAAAATGAAAATATTCAAAAGATTGGGGAGTTCTTAACTTCGCAAGATATTTCCAAATCAAAACAACTATCACAACAACAAGGACAACTGGGGTCGAATAAAAAGATTAATTCGAAACCTATGCTAGCATTGATGAATAAAATGAGAGATGCCAATCGGAAAAATGTGAAACGGAACTATGCTAACAATTCACAAAACTACAAGAATAATAGTGGTAATATCACTTCCACTCGAGGCAACAACAATGGTAAAGGACTTGAAACAAAACTTGCAAAACCAAATCATGACGATAATGATGACGGAGAAGATGAGGATGATGGTGAAGAAGAAGATGCAGGTATTAGATCTAGAACAGCTAAGAAAGGGTCAAGTCTATTGCTTGAACAAAAGTTAAACAATGCATCCAAAAAGAAGAAACGTCCTTTTTGAATTTTTTTTTTTCATTTTTGTGACAGTATATAACCGGAGTTAATTCTCTTCCATACTAAAAAGAAGAATGGAGACAGTGCGAGAAAAAAGAGTGAATGAATGAATAAATGCATAAAGGATAAATGTATAATAGACCCTATTACATATACAAACATGTAAACTGACTTTCTTTTATTCTCTTTTCTTTTGTTTTGATTGTTCGCCACTCCCTTCATGGAGTGGGCACAAAAGGTAACGTTGTAATGGTTACCATTAAGGTTATGGTTATGGTTATGGTTCTAGATATGTGTTTGGGTTTGGGTTTTGGCATGGACATTTGGGTATGAGTATATATGCTTCACTTTGTTCTCGGAACAATTTGTTTCAGCATGACGAAGAATATAAAGAAAGTATAAGCGCAAATTACTAAACCATCTCCTGTTCCTATTATCTTACATTCTCTTTGTCGCGACGATTATCCGATTATTACGACTTAGTTGGTTTGTTTATCTCACAAGTTTCATCAAAGAATGTACTTCACGAACGCTTTACCGCTTGTACCCAATTCAAAGGTGTATGAGGGTTTGTTTCTTTGTGTGTCTATACATGGATGTGATCCACCACCATTACAATCACTTCCACATCTTCGAACACAGACACGCTTCTCCTCATTATTATCCAAATGCACAACAAGACATGGGACGATAAAGTTTAGCCGACTATATCTCTTCTAACAGTAAACATTAATTAAGGTTACAAAAATAAAAATAAAAAATTACTCCAAAAAAAAACAATGACGGAGGAAATGATAGGCACAAATCAAAATGATTACTGGGAGTGAATTAACCTGGAGAAGGAAAGGACGAAAGAATGAAAGAATGAAAGAATATTCGATATTCTTCATCGTCCGCTTTCGGTTACTTTCGTTCGTGCAATTTGTTCTCTACCTGGTTCTCCTGTTTCATTATACGAAAATTCCCGCTTACATTTGCCAAACGAGCAAATCTCCTTAAGGCGTTGCGGTACATTACATGTTGGTAATGTTTGTGGTTCCTTAAAATAATCAAGAGAAAAAAAAAAAATAAAAAATTCGATATTACATAATAGTGGTTTAAGAATTGTTACATTACATGGTGTATATGATCACATACATACACTCATGTACGTTGAGCTATGGTACATCCACAGCTTTGGCTATGTATGTCACACATTTATAACCGTACATAACGATGGCAAATATTTATCAACCACTCAAGTAAAGACTACTAAATTGAAAAAAAAAGAAAAGAAATGAAGAAAAAGTGGGCCGAGGATTTATTGCGATCTTCATGATTTGTGTTGTACAAAACACTTATACACGTTTGTATTTGAATTCTAGTTCCAGTTCTCAATCTGAATCTATATTTCTATCACTAGTGATCTATTTTATTATATACACACATATTTATAATTACAACTATACCATTTTGCCGATACTTTTTTTTATTTGTTAAAATTTTTTATAATCCTTTTTCATGCCGTGGTTAACTTATGTTTTTTCTTCCTTCTTTTGTATTCCTTCATCGCTTTTTGCACCCAAATTCACATCTTCATTATGTTGTTCATCTAATAATGAATTGACAGACACTTTCTTACTCTTGACCTTATCATCTATTCTAATACTTGGTGAGGCACTAACAGACCGTTGATCAATAGAAGTATGAATTGGTGACAATGTAGATATATTACCAGCACCAATAATACCAGTGTGATTTCCATTGTTTTGAATATGATTCCCATTAACTGGAGTCCAAGTTCTTGATGAGTTAATGCTTTCATCCTCAAGCACTGTTGGAGGGTGAGGTTGTGGGACATGGATTGAGTTCTTGGTCATCAAACTTAATGAAGATGGACGATGTAGGTAACTCATATTTGAACCAATGGATGTGATTGATGATTTATTAGAAAAGATAGATGATTTATTAGAAACAATTGAACCTTGTTTAGAATTCATTGAACTACTTTGTTCTAGTGATGTAGATGTTGCACTAACACTAGTTGAAGTGGTGGTAGTCCTTTGGTTGGAGATTGGGGGTGAATTGTTACCTTGCAGATGATGAACTTCAAACACAGAAGGTCTTAATCTTTCTTGTAATGAACTTGAAAACAATGATGGTTTTTTTGGTTGAATTGATGGTGAATGTTGGGATGGCGAATGTTGAATGGGAGTATTTGATGAATCTAAAGTCGTTGAAATTGCAAGAGGTGACGAGTTTCTAGGAATGCTTGTGGCCAATCTTGGAGGACCACCACTACCAGAAGCAGCAATAGAAGCAGCAGCAAACAGATGACCATGCGATTGAGAAATAGAAGGCAACAAAGGTGTGGTACTTCTTCTATATGATTCAGGGGGTGTAATTGAATTTGTAGTTCTTGAAGTAGGTACTGCATTCAATGATGTAGATCTATTAATTTGTGAAGGTGGAGGCAAACTAGTGATCTTTGGAGCTGATGGGGATGTTGATTCAGCTATTGTTGGCACTGCTGTATGTACATGCTCACTTTTTAAACCCATGATCGATGATGTTGTTGTAGGCGGAATAGTAGACAATGGGTCAAACATAAAAGAAGGGTTTCTTTGTCTTGCACTTGAGCCATTATTATTATTATTATTATCATCCCAAATTTTTCTAAATTGCAAATTGGCACTAGACCCAGAATTTGCAAGATGAGGTGATTTATTCAAAGGTTCTGTTTTAATTTGATCAATAGAGGTGGGTTGAGGTGGAAGTTGTGATGATGTTGTTGCTGGAGCTGGAGCTGCTGGTTGGTGTTGTTGTTGTTCGATATGTCGAGGTGCGGGGTGTTGAATTTGAGGCGTGCTCGATGCGTTAACTTGTGGTTGTTGTAAAGGAAGATGTGGAATTGGTTGCGTAAATTGACAATATTCTGCAAAATGCGATCCATGTGGTGCAAATGTTGTTCCTGGAGGTGGTACTAAAGGTGGTGGTGCCGGTGGCTGTAGAATTGAATCTGTTGCTTGAAGTGATACTGTAGATGATGACGATGAAGGTGCTAACGGAGGAGGATATTGGAAATATGTTTGTCCATACATATATTGGGAAGTAGGCATTTTCTGTTGATAGGCACTGGGTAGCTGTTGTTGTGGAGCACCAGGTGGAAGTCCAGGTGGTGGCTGTGGTAGTGGAGGCTGGGGAACTGGTTGAGGTTGGTTATAATACATGAATTGTTGTTGATGTTGGGCTTGATGCTGTTGATGAAAATTGAAACCTAAATTGTAAGGGTCATACGTCAGTACAACTGGGTACTCCTGGTATATAGGTTGGTGATTTTGTAAAGTGTCATTATAACTGTTATTTCTTGATCCACTGCTATTTGAACTTGATCTTCGTTTGATAAAAGCTAGTGACTTCTCATCGCCTTTTTTAAATTTACCACTCAGATGTTTAAACTCCCATATCGGAGGTACATCTTTATTCACAGAATTCATGGAATATGAAGATGACGATGACAAAGATGATGAGGAATTGGGATCACTTACCTTGTGGAATCCATACATATGTAGTTGTCTAACAAAACTTGCAACATTCCCATGCTTGAAATATTGAGTTAAGCAATTTGCAAATTCTTTACCAGGGTATAATGCAAACGTATTCCCTTCAACGTTGTTTGTAGTCCACCATATCAAATGGCTCAAATTGGGGTCATTTAACATCGTATATAGTTTATGCACAAAGGCATTCTTCTTTATTCGAGGATCTCCTGGGTTATTTTTCTTGCTCATGGTTTAAGATGTGAATGTATATGACCTATTAGCAATTGAACAATGTAACTTAATGTGGGGGAATTGTGGGGTCGTGAGTCTATTCTTCTCTCTATAATTGGAATATATATACGTGAAGGAAAGTTCAATTTTAATTTTTTTTTTTAATGGAACGTTTTTTTCGTAATATTTGGTCCTTGATATTTAACGGGAAAACAGTCGGAAAATCTTCTTGCAGTATATTTTTTTTTTCTCACTCTTCTTGAGTCAGTTAGGGGGAAAAGGGGAAAGGGGTAAAAAAAAAAAAAGCAAATTTGTATGCAAGAATATCACACTGTGCCTCTCGCTAATGGGTTTTCTTTAGATGTCTTTGATAATAACGAATATTTAGTATTGATTTAAAGATATAGTCCAGGTGGATGGTATAAATATCTCTTGATAAGTACATGAAATTTCAAGTTAACCAAATAAAAAAATAAATCTTGAACGACTGCCTAGTAAGAATTATCAATAACAAGACAAACGAAGTGTAACTGCAATTGTCCAATTGAAAACTTAAAAATGAATCCTCAGAAGTGAATGAATGAATAAATCAATGAATGAATGAATGAATGAATAGGACGGATATATAAATACAAACCAGATGATGCAATCAACAATCGACCGTTGCCGTCTTTAGTTTGTTCCTGCTATATTTTCTTCCTATAAGAAACTTGCAAATCCAAGAAACGAAAAACCTTGTTTGAAATATTCTTTTTCTATTTTTGTAAACTCGATTGAAAGCGGGTCCCAAAAACGAAAAAGGTTAGGATTAGGTAATAAACTTAAGTAGTAATAAAAATATTCAAGAATTCTGTTTCTTAACGTTATTGTTCTCTCTCTGGCTCTTTGTCTCTTTGTCTTTTTTTTTTGACTTTGTTAAACAAAAATAAAATGGCAAGCCTTTATTCTTTTGGTGGAGTAACTTAGATTGAATTAAAATAATGTAAAACAAAATAAAATATCAGGTATCAGGTATCAGATGGATGTGTTGGTATTCGTTACTCGTAATCCTTTGGTCTTAACCTTGCTTAGTCTTATTTTTGTTTTCTTTTTTTTTTTAATATGCTGAGAATAGTTTGTGAATATGTATCTCTAACCCAATGGTCGTCTTGAAATCCTCCAAAGTGAATTGTATAACGTCCTGATTATAGGCTAAATTCGAATGGTGAAAAAAAAAAAAATAAAATGAAAATATCCTCGATTCTGTGGGGGAGCTGGCACGACAAGAGAAATTTTCAACCAGTCTAATATTCAAGTGGTGGTGGTGGGGTGGGTGTAAACTAACTAGGTTGTTTAGTTGGGTTTAGCTTGGTTTAGCTTGGTTTGATTTAGTAATAGTTTAGTATAGTATAACTTGGTTAACCCTAATTTATCTAAACGTATTTGAATATGGGGGGATGAGTAAATTTGGCAAGTAAGACTCAATTAGTGTTGTTTCCTTGGTTCTTGTCCTTCTTGTGTTCCGCTGGGGTGGTTGAGGATTGGGGATTTGGGATTTTGGGATTGAGAAATTTGATATGTGATATGTGATATGTGATATTTAGTATTTGAAAATGGGTAAGGAAGAAGTATAGTTTAGTTGAATTGTTCTTTTTCTTTTCTTCCGTCTTCTGATGAAATAGAAGGAACTGCACAGGCAAAATTTACTTGGTCAGATTAAATAGAACGAATATCAAAGAAAGAATATCAAAGAAAGAATTAAAGAATGAAAGAATGAAAGAAAGCAAAAAAAAAAAATATCAAATAAATAAAATTTTCTTTTACTTCTTATTTTAAATTTGGAAAAAAGCTTTTTAGGAAATTTGATATTGTTTATGTAGTTTTTGAAAATAAGAATAATAACCCAAAAATAAAATTTATAACAGGTATATTAAAATAATGAACAATGTCACAAAAATAAAACCTAAAAATTGATTTATAATAAAAGAGACCCACAACCGTAGCTCAAGAAAATAGAGCAAAAACAAAACTGTGCAAAGATGTGTCTAGTCGTTCTATTTTCTATTTTCTATTTTTCTATTTGAACTTAGTAAACGGCACATGGGTTGTGTACCCAAAGATATACCAGTATATGCATATGCACATCAGGGTATATGCAGAGTTCTGGGTCAAAAACAATAGCAGCAGAATGAATGAATGAATGAGTGAACAAACAAACAAACGAACGAACGAACGAATGAACAAACGAACAAACGAACAAGTGTAAGAACGAAGTGAAAAAATTATTATTATTCCCCCACCTTATAGTAGACGTCACTTATTATTTCTCTTTATCAGTTGGCAATAGCAATATCGAGCACCCTCATACATTCTCCGTTCATCGCATTCAAAACCTTAACTTTCAATAATAATGAACACAATCTTGGTATTTTTTGATTTAACCTTGTTGGTATTCACTACGGGTGCATATGTGTGTGAGTATAGGTGTATGTGGCGAGAGATTGGACGAATCCGCACCGGTATCCTTCCTGCAATCACAATGCAGTTGAGGAGTGTCGTCTAATGTCGTTCCAACGGTTTTTTTTTCATGTATATATTATAAACAATAAAGTTGTGTTTTGTGTATAGACAAGGCTTTGTCACTTTTCTTTGTGCATTATATTTCCATCTGCATAGTTTACTTGTATTTTTGTGGTCTCTTTTTGAATGCATTGAATCATAGACAACTTTTTTTGTTGATGATGTATTATTATTGTCTTTGACGTTCTCCCAGGTCAAATCCAGGTAGAGAATACTCACATACCGCATCACCCCACTGGTGTAGGCTATAGGTATTTTTCCTTTAAATAACTATAGGCCACTAAATTTAGAATTCTTTTATCACTGTAATTCAACTGGTGCAAAAAAAAAAAAAAAAGGTTGCAATTCTCGTAACCTACAGCTTCTCTTTCTCTGTTTATCTGAATTTTTCCTTCTTTGGTTTTACCTCCTCTTTTCTCCAACCACAAAATAAAATAAAGTTGTTCTCTTTCTTCTCCTCTCAACAAAATAGAACAACTGGATCAGCATACTTCCATGATCCCCCTATATCAAACCTCCTTATTCGTCCCATCTTTCGTTTAATTAATTCTTGGGAGAAAGAAAAAAAAAGGTCAATCAAAATTAGTCCGCGCTTCCACGTTCTCTGTCAGATTCATATTAGCTCCCGCCCTTTATCTTCTTATTTCCCATGCTTTGTCACCCATTTGCTAGTTTCGCTCTTTTTAGTTTTCGATTTTTGTTACTTGAATTGACATTTTCGGGGAAACAACAACAATAAGGAGGAGGAGGAGGAGAACGTATATGCAGCTTTAGATGTATCAACATTAGTTAATGTATAAGTAACTGTATAAAATATATTTAGGATCTCTTTGTGCAAAAATGGAGCGGTTATTTCCTCTCATTGTAGTTACACTAAAAAAATATTTGCAAGTATGATAAAGCATGCATTCGTATATAGCAGAATTATGGTGTGATTATTATGTATGATTTGTAAAAAAAAAAAAAAAAAAATTGTTTGGTTTCTATCCCTTTGTTCTTTTACTTAGGTTAAGTTCCTCCCTTATCATTAGAAACCTCAGGAATAGTGTTTTTAATTCCTTTGCTATTCTATTCTTAATTAGACTTGAATATATGTGATGCCGTTTATTGTGCGTTTCAATTTTTGCGTCGGATATTATTTTCTATCATATTATCCGCTATGCACTTGTGGTGCGGCCCGTTGCGCGGCAACTGGGGTGAATGACTGGGCCGGCGATGTGTAGATAACAATCGTGACACAGATTCATTAGTTGTAAATACATACCGGAAAAATACACCTGAAACTAGTATATATTATACGTATTTCGCCATCTCTGTGTTTTACATTTTGTTAATCAATTATGCTTATTGTGGGAAGAAAGAACACTTCAGGACGAAATAAAGAAACAAAAAAAAACATGAGCGAAATTTTTTTTCTTTCTGATTACCCGTAATATCACACAAACTTAGGTACATATAAGGCAAAGCTTGTTGTACTAAGCCTGATTAATAGTTTATACAGCTTACGGAAATACCTATTTACTAATTTATTATTTGTGTGTATTAGATAATGGGTCTCTTTGTTAGCTGATGTCAATTGCGCTCCAATCGCAGATGGATGGAGTGAGTTCCTGATGGCCAAGATTCTCAAATGTTGTCTCATTCTGTACATTAATACTTCAAGGTTGTGCTGTTTCATTAAACACTGTTATATTACATTCTATTCTATTATATGCACTCTGTACAACCTAATAGAATATTAGCTAGTTGATCTTGAGAAAAAAAAAAAAGAAAGAGTGGAAAACAATGTAGAAAATTAGTTCAACCAGTAAGACTAATACCTTCGAATATGCAAGTACCGTATTCCGCTAGACTAAAGCTACACGTCAGCTCCGGTTATCTGTTCGCTTTTTTTTGGAGGCTTTTGACCGTCAAGGTCACGGATAATATTATATTGAACTACGAAGATTATTCACCTAGACTGTGGTCTAGTATCCTCTGCAATTCCTTCCTGTTCAGGTATGTGGTATTTTACTCTATTTTGAAGAAGAAGAAGAAGGCAATGGTGGAGCTGATATGAAACAGAGGATAAAGGTTATGATAAATATGAAGAGAAAGAGAAATGAGCGTGATTTATTTCTTTTAGTCATCTCCTTGTGATAGTGCAGTTGTAACTTGTAAACGTAGGAACATTGTTTTTAGTCCTGGCCGTTTAGCTTGTCTATTTAATATTCCCAAATGTTTTTCAAAAAACTGAAAAGTCAAAGTCAAAGTCAAAGTCCAAAAATAGAAATTTGACAAAGAATAATACAAAATTTTCTCAAAATTAAAAATCTGCGACAATAGGCAAACGAATAAAACCAACAAAAAGATTGCATCACAAAAGGGTTTACCAATTATTAAACCTTAATTCCAGTTACTTTTACTTGTTCTCTTACTTATTCTTCAAGTTCTGAACATGACGGTGGTACAAGAATTGCCGATCTGGATTCTTCCTTTTTAGACCATGGAGCCAAAAAGTCAAAATGTCAAAAATAAAAGAATGAAAATCAGAACGCAAATAATAATTAGAAATAGAAATAGAAATAAAAAAATTAATATAACCATAAAAAGGAACACCAAACCATTTACAGCCCAAAATCACATGCTTGTTATAGTACATATGGGAGAATAAAGTATCATTACAACATACATGCAACGGCAAATTATTCAAGGAGAATCAAGGTGATGCAAGAGATATCGTTCTTTTTTTTTTTCTTTTTTTTTTTTTATTCCCCTGTCCAAACCCCATGGCCCTAAGAATATTAATTTTGTGGTGCAGAAGAACTAAAGAAGAAAAAAAAAAAATATAAAATTAATTCCACTCTTCGAGGCGATCGCCCCATACCTTATAAACGAGACACTGAAGGGAACTTTATGCGATCTCTTATTTCTTCTCTGGATTAGGCGTACCTGTTCTCTTACCCCTCTTGCTTCGTGCATTCGTCCCTAGTAAACAACCTGATAATGTCGTCCTTATCTCGCAGTTAGAAGTTTACTTTCTTTGAATCGTTCTTTATCCGCATTTTTCCGCATGTCGTTGATGTCCTGTTGTGCTCTGCGTTAAGTATATCTTTGGTACTATTGTGCGTTGTTACGGATCCTTATTAGCAGTTACCGTTATTGTTACTACTATTACTAGGGACATTTATGACACAGATAGGTTTACCAGACACTCACAATAGGCAAAGAAACGAAATTATGTTTTTTTTGTTTGGGTGAAAGATTTTCTGAATGCTGTAAGGCTTGCGGTCCAAAACAACCGATCGCACGGAGAAGTATTTTGAAACCTTATTAATCAGTACATGTATGGCATACGTAGTATCTTGCCCTGTCGGAAAACAGTTTCCACTCTTTTCGACTACAAGCACCATTGTTTCGATCAACACGGTGATCAAACAATAGGTGGACTAAACTTATGGACTAAAACTAAAAACTTAAAGTATAGCATTAATTATTGTCTATTAATGGTTAGAAGAATCTCTCTATCTATCGGTAAATTAGTTACGTCTCCGCCCAAATCATACGGCGTTTTCTTCTGGTCTTTGTTTTCATTTGTTAATATTTTTTTTTTTGATACTCTTATCTTGTTCTCTACAAATGCACAATGGTTTAGAACTATTCTGGAATCAAATCAACACTTCTATTTTGGTTGTATTGTTTTTCTTTGTGTTCATGTGCTTTTCACCCAACCTTTCAGAACCAACTCACATCAATATCCACAGTCCAACGATTGGGGCAAAAAGTTGAAACAAGCAAGCAAACAAAACAAACATTAACTCTCTTGCAGTCGCCTAAGTACAATGCACATTGCATATTCTATTTTATTACCTGTATAAGTTCTAGTATTCTCATTCAGATTTTTTTTTTATATATATAAAAAAAAAGTTTACAATACGACACATTTCCGTGTAATATTTCCAGCAGACGAAAGCAGACACGCTTGCGAAATTTTTTCGTAGAAAAAGGAATCGTTACGAGCAACACAAAGATTTCTCCATTTCCACACGTCACGTTAGTATTGTACCAGCACTATTTCTTATTGAAGGATATTGTTGCTCAAAATAAGGTTAAATGGGTAATCAACAATAAGCATCATATTAGAATGCAATCTGCACATGGATCAATCAATGCCGCGTAACCATTGAAGTCAAGTTAAGATCCAAGAACTACCACAATAGAGTGGTAGCACTACAAATCATTGTTCATAATAATTCTTACTTGGGCTGTGATAATATGACCTATTGTCGGAACATATGTCACCCGCATCTCTCCCTAACTCTATACTATATAGCTTAAAAATAATAGAAACTAAACGGTTACCAAATCCTCTTGTTATCTTTATGTTTTTATTTTTCTTTGCTTCCGTTAGAACATTTCATCAAACTTAAAATTCCAGAACCGTTGAATACGTTTAGTGCCACCTCATCTTTCATTTTCCCTCTTCGTTTTGTCCGCCTTTCCCGTCTAATTTCAGATCCTCCTCGAAATCAAATTCCTGCATGGTCCAGGTTGGCAAAATCCACACAATAACAAAAGAGAATGAAATCTAGGTCTCCTCCTTGTGCCTTTACATCGATGGCAAAAGCACCTCTTTTATTTTAGACGACCAAGTAGTGTACGGTCTGAAAAAAGAAAATATATGCACTATGTACGACTTCTAAACATTGCAAAAGGAAAAGGAGAATACTGGTTTTGTAATTTTTTTTTTATTTTTGTATATTTGTTTTAAGTTTTATTACTCTGGTTAGCAGGTTTGTTGGTTATTTAGGGGGAATGGTTATATTAGGAGGGAGAAGTTGTTGGTTTTTTTAGGGGGTTGGTGAAATATTTTCTTAGCTTTTAAACAAGAATAAAAGAGAATTAGTGGAATGAAGTAGCGCATAGTGTTTCATATGGCTAGTTATGAAGTAGTTAGGAGACTTGGTTATTCATATTTGCTTAATTTCTTTCGAAGCATATGATTGTGCACAGATAGCGAAAAGGAAGCAAGAGAATGATGAATTGATGTTTCGTTGCGGGTGCGTTACGTCACTGTTCATGATAATAATTGTCAAATTCAAATACGCATAACACAATGAAAACTATCTAACTAAAGAACTAACTCAAATTCTGGTATATATATATACCGATTTGTTTCTCAACTCCCCGTTAATCATGTAACTGTAGAGACTGTGGAGATAATATCTATAATGTTTGCTTTTGCTTCATACCAATCACTAACAAACACGCTCAGCTAATTTGTCATCGAAGGGAAGGTTTAAGATGCATTTCGATGTCCTTGAATTTTGATTTCTTTTGAAAGTTTCAGAACATATTATCATACAAGAAATGTTCAGAAACAAAGTCCGGACTTTTGAAAATAACGACAAACTACATCTCTATTGTTCCAAGGTATTATACTTGAAAAAAATCCAAATTCGACCTCTATCCACAAACTATAATTACTGGTTATTATTTTTTTTTTGAAAAAAAGAATTGATAGATGTAACATTCGTATATTATGTATGTTGTATTAATATTCATGATGATATTGTGCCCGGGTTACATTCTTGTCTGTTTCCATTTCTATAACTTATTTTTTTGAAATATTTTCTTGGAACCTTGACACATTGTTTACAATAGGAGATGACTTGTGGGACATTCTAAATTATCTGATTGGCTATGGGTTAACAATTGTATGTTCTCTATATTCAAGTACTCACTATTGATTGTACTTTCAAATTAAACTTCTAGTTGGTTGTTGCACATCTATTGGTTGCACACGTGATACACATACTGAAGAAAAAAAGAACACTAAAAAAAGGAGAAAATATTGCAGCCAAAATATACAAGGCACTTTCGAAATAAAAAAAAATCTATCTTGTTAAAAAACTAATATACACAATTACATATACAAAACCAGAAAAAGAAGAAATATCTAGAATCTACCTTCTTTATCTAATAATGATTTTCCATTCAATATGTTAGAAACTTCAATCATATCTGACCAATGGATAGTTTTACCTTTTCTTAAAGTAACATCAGCTTCAGTCTTATACAAATGGTCAACACTGGTAAATTCAACAGTATCACCTTGAATACCAATGACAACATGATCATGTTCACCGATGTCTTCAGGGCTGAGTTTGCTATCCTCCTTAGAATAACATTTGTTCCAAGCTTCGATGAATTCCATAGCTTTCAAACAAAGTCTAACAGCCATGACACGATCGTTGGCACTTGGAGTAAAACCTTGTTGAACGTGACCTGGAATCGCGGTTCTGGTTTCGAATCTGTTGTTGGCGTTTTCTTTAAGAATATCAGCAACCAATTCGGTGGAGTAAACTGAACTTGCTTGTTCGTTTCTGACAATTAAGGTACCATTATGGTCTTCACCACGATCAGTGGCAAATACTTTACGTAACAATTCAATATCACCTTGTAATTCTTTCAAATTAATCTTGCTTTCTGGAGTGTAAGTAGCCAATGAACCAGTAATCAAACCACAGTATGAAGCAACATAACCAGAATGACCACCTTGGACTTCAACAACGAAAACTCTTCTTCTAGTAGAAGAAGCAGATTGTTGAACAGCATCACAATAAGAAACCAATTGATCCAAACAAGTGTCAGAACCAAGAGAATATTCAGAACCTGGAACATTGTTGGAAACAGTGGCTGGAACAACAACCATTGGAATATCGAATACTGGGTAGTTTAATCTTTCTTTAGATAATTCATGCAATGAGGTAAAAGCTTCAAATCCACCAACAATGATCAAACCTTGAATATTGTATTTTTGTAAATTGTAAGCAACTTTACCATAGTTTTGTGATGGCAAGGATCTGTTGGTACCGATTTCAGATCCACCAAGACTGTGCCATCCTTCGACATCTAACCAATCTAATTTCTTCAATTGACCGTTGGCTAAACCATGGAAACCATCTTGAACAGCATATAATTTGTGTCCACGAGAAAGATTGTATAAAGCGACCGCACGAGTGGCAGCATTTAAACCAGCTGATGCAGCACCGACGTGAATAATGGCAACATTTAATCTCTTGCTTTCATCGGCTATTTGTTTACTACCGTCATCATAAACGGAAATATCACGGAAGTATCTGTAAGCATCGTAGAAGTTGTTATCTCTCAAACTCATAGCTTTATCGAAATCCTTGCTTTCAATAGCATCAGCGACAGCTTTAGTTTGTTTGACAGCGTCAACCAATGGAGTTCTAACAATCTTGTGTTTTAATATACCAATCATTGGAGATGGGGTATCTGGAGTGTTTTCCAAAACAGCTTTAACAGCTTCCACCCCTTGTAAAGTGGCCAATCTTCTATCATAAGCAACGGCAGTACCACCTCTTTGAACGTGACCCAAAATAGTGTTTCTGGTATCCAAACCTAAATCAACCAAAACTTGTTTAACTTCTTCGGAGGTAATTGGGTTTAATTGATCATCAATAGCACCTTCGGCGACAATGACGGTGGTTTTTCTTCTACCGTATGCTCTGTGTCTGGAACAAACTTCTTTCAATTGTTCTTTCCATTCACCAGCTTTTGGTGGTCTTTCTGGAATGAAAATAAAATCAGCTCCGGTTGCAATACCTGACATCAAAGCCAACCAACCACAATGTCTACCCATAACTTCGACAACGAAAGCACGGGAATGGGAAGCGGCAGTGGCACCAATGTAATCAACCATTTCGGTGATTCTTTCCAATGAAGAGAAGGCACCAATGGTAACATCGGTACCAGACATATCGTTATCAATGGAACCAACCAAACCAACAATGGTAAGATGTTGGTATGGAGCAACTTGTTCTTTGGTTAATCTACCAGTGTCGACTAACTCTTTAACAAGAGATGGCCATTCGCTTCTGAACAAATCAGCACCGGTTAAGGAACCATCACCACCACAAACGACCAAAGCATCTATACCGTTAATGATCATATTGTAAGCCCCTTGCAATCTACCTTCACGTTGTCTAAATTCCATACATCTTGCAGTACCGATAGCAGTACCACCAAGGGACATGTAGGAACGAACATCAGCCCATTCCATTTTTTTCAAAAGATCGCCACCTTTAACTAAACCTTCATAACCTTCGTAAACTGCGTAAACATCACAACCATAGTATATACCGGCTCTGACAACTGCACGAACAGCTGGGTTCATACCTGGAGCATCACCACCAGATGTCATGACACCGATTTTCTTTTTAGCTTTTTTTGGAGCTTCGGCTGAAGAAGCTTCAAGGGTTTCTTTTTCTAATCTAGCCTTCTTTCTATCAGATAAGATTTCGTCACAAGCAAGATCAACATATTCTTCTGCTGATTTAAACTCCTTCTTACATAATTCGTTCTTGGTGTTGGAGAAACTAATGGCATTTCCTAATGGATCTTCGGTGATAAGGATGTTGCTTCCAATCTTGCCGACTTTAACGTTAGCCTTTTCCAAAATACCTTCAACAGATTTCAATTCGGTGGTGAAATAAACAAATTGTTTCTGAAGGGATGGAGTAACAGGTGATTCATTTGTTAATCTAATCTTGATCACAGTGGATTCATTCAATTTTTGACAATTGTCACCATCGTAAACTTCCATTTCTTGCCATGGACGAAGGTTGCCATTGCTATCGACTTCTTGCAATGGATAGGATTCTAACCAAACTTCTCTTGAGGATTGGTTGGAAACTCCCAATTGTAATTTTGGATCATGAACTCCTGATGCTGAACCATTGGCTGAAACTTTGGAGAAGTTCTTGGTTAATCTGAAACCTAATGCTGTGTAAAACTTGAATGATTCGTTGAATTTTGCGGAATCGTTGGTTACGAGGGAAACGTAACTTATCCTACTAATTGCGTCTGAACTAGGCATTATTTTGTTATTATCAAATAATCCCCTGTATTTGTCTCTTTGGGTGAATTATACTTCTTTTAAACTAGAAAAAATAAAATAAAAGAAAAGCAAATGTAAAAGAAAAACTGAAATTCAATTGAAACTAAAGATATATATATTTTTAAAAATTTCTCGGGGTTCTTTTCGTAAGGAGCAAGGTAAAAAGAAAAAAAAAATCACTGTACGTAATCACCAGATGACAATAATTATTTTTCTGTATTCTTTTATTCGGGCGACAGTTGATCATTATGGCACGACTCATGGGCCGTCACAACACAACACATACCACCAAAGGAAGAGAGGGAAAAAAAAAAAACCACTCATAGTAACAACGTCATGACTATCAAGATTTCCACAAAAACAATACTCAAAAGAGATGCAGATATTTCGTTGGAAACACCTGATCTAATTAGACTATTTTCTCTATCCGGGTATTGGAAAAATATATTGTATGGTAATCTGGCTCTGGATGTGGAAGTGGATGCGGCGGTTTCTGTATCGGATGAATTAGAATATACCGTAGCGGATTCCTTCTTGTCATTATTTGTTGCTTCCAACTCACCATCTATCTCAGAACTATTTTGGGGTTTGGATATTTTTTCCTCTATCAAACTGGCGGACTTGAGATTCCCTTTCTCAACTGGTGCTTCAAGTTCATTTTTCCTTGTTGGCCGAACTCTTGAGGATCTTTGTAGAAGGTTTGTTGCTGGTATGGTGGTGGTTTTCTCATCATCATCATCTTGTTCTTCGGGTTCCTCTTTTTGTTCCTGGTTCTCTTCCACTTCTATTTCCTCAGCTATTTCTTTTTCCTTTTCATTTTCTTCAATTGTCTCCCCATGCTTTCCCGTGTGTTCCTTTTCAACTTCATGAACACCTTCATCTCCCCTATCCTCTACTTCCTTCTCTATATCTTTAACATCCGGTGGTGATTCTTTCAACTCATCTTGAGGTAATGAAACTTCGATATCATTTACGAGCTCCTCCCCCTCATCTCGGTCGTCTTCATAATTTTCCCACGTTCTAGTGGGTTTTGTGACAGGTTGTTTGGTAGCACTTACAGGTGATTGCACTGTAGTCAGCTTCCGATATTTGGAAGATAACAAAGTACTTAAAGACGGTTTTTTCTTTGCTGGGGGACCCAAATTAGCTGGTGGACGACAAAATCTGTGTCCTTCGTAAATCTCACCTCCTTCGGAAGACAAATCTAGCCATTTCCCATTATCCAAATGACCATAACTATAGGCAATTCCTGTGGAGTAATCATGAACTTCTAAATTCTTTATCTGCATGGAAAATGGACCCT
This sequence comes from Candida neerlandica, assembly GCA_030557875.1. Taxonomy (NCBI): domain Eukaryota; kingdom Fungi; phylum Ascomycota; class Pichiomycetes; order Serinales; family Debaryomycetaceae; genus Candida; species Candida neerlandica. Next base: position 26,865 of record JANIWD010000134.1, read on the forward strand.
CCGAAAATGAAGCCACTCCTCCGGCCCAAGCTATAGTACCTTCGTCATTTTCATCTGCACTCCATAAGCTGAACTTAAGAAACATTGGAGAACAAGGCATGCCATGTCTATTTCGTTTTCCCAACATTCTAACTGGTTTGCCATCTAGGAACCATGTGATCAAATCTGGCTTCCACTCAATGCCATATTTGTGGAAACCGATCAACGGCGAGGGATGCATCTGATGATACTTACCTCGATCATAGGTTGTAACGTTACCCTTTATGAAAAAGTTGGTTTGGAATTCGAAAGGATCACTTCCAAAAATTTCCACAACATCAATTTCATCCAAATCGTCACTTTGTAAATAAAAAGAGCTTATAATTCCTTTTCCTGCAGCCCCTTGGATTTCAGCTTCGACCCTGCCGTACATTATATAAAAGCTCGATGCTAAAGCAGGGTTGTCAAACTTATCTAGTATGGTCAATTTTAAACCATCCTCATCAAACTTCACTCCTCTTCTTGAACTCGTGATTGTAAAGTATTTTGTGCCGTCTGAAAAGGATTCAAATACTTTTCTACCAAGCGCCTCATTGCTGACCAAACAAGTATTGTCTCTATATGGATTGCATCTTCGAATCTCGTAATCACTATCATCATACTCAAAATCAGAATCGTCGTCTTCATCATCAGTAATCTCCCCAAGCGCCATCTTGAGAAACAACAACAACAAAGTAAAGATATTTTTATACATGATTCTCTTCAAAACCATTCCCTTTCTATCACAATGAGTAGTCAGCCTTGAATGATCGGATGTCTTCCTTCTTGTGTTTTTTTTTCTTTTTTTTTTTTTTTTTGCAACAAATTTGCATACATTTATATCTCACTAATAACGCGTCAACCAAAGCTGTTGTCATCAACAGCATAATTTTTTTTTTTTTTTAAGGAAAAACAGTACACCCATATTCTTTCATTTTTTTTTTTATCTTATTGTTATGCCCAACAATTAAACAACAAACATGTATACGGAGGCTCACAGAATACTACTCACCTACTTGCGTTCAGTTAAATACATAGAATCTGGTCATTTATTAAAATCCTTTTCTTTTATTCTTCAACAATTGGAAATTCCAGACCACCCACTGCAGAATTTACTAGACCAATACATCGCCGATATCAATTCAAAAATTGCCCCACAAAGCTTCAAAGTGGAAAGAAAGAATCATGAAATAACTGGTGAGCTTTACTATGTGTTCATCAACACTTTATCTGATGATATCATCATGGAAAGTTCCATGTATACCACAGCCGAACTAGGTGCCATAAAACTAATGATACGTAATATAATCGAAGCAGGAGATTATCGATATTCAATTTCTAGGAACGAGGCTGTTCGATTAATTTCGTCAAATACCAGCAAGAATTTGGACGATGCTGATGTAATGGTAAATCGCCTAATTGACGATGGATGGTTTATCAGCACCCTAGATCAGAGACTATTATTGTCAATCAAGACACTTTGTGAATTAAAGCAGTATTTAATAGAGACTTATGGTGTTGACGATGAAGGTAAAGTGTTGACCTGTGCACAATGTAAAGAAATTGTCACTCAAGGTTGGGCACTACCAGGCGGAGAAGCTTACCATAGAAAATGCTACGACGTTTATTGCAGGACAAACAAAATCAACAGTGATGAATCGTCCTTGGTCACTATTGGGTCAGATCCTTCTACCTTATAAGATCAAAACTATCTAAATATTGTGCTTCAACTTCATCTATTACATCCCAGTACAACTGTTCAACAACTTGATCATTATACCTATCACTTAAAGGTTTCACCTTGTTGTCAGCTGTTATCGCTGATGGCGGAGGAAAGTCAAAATTTGGTCCTGGATTAAGCTGGACTACCCCGTTCTGGAAAGCTGAAAGCATAGGGTAATACCCAAGCGTTCCGTCATCAGTATTTCTGTAGTTTGGATTCAGCTGCTGTCTTGTGTTTGGTCCCAAATTTATATCTTCAGTATCTTCGAGATTGGTTGGTAAGAACGAATATATATCGGAAATAGACTCTTGTTCGACACCATTCTTGTACAATTGGATCTTTGCATTGGGAATGAGAGGGATATTTTCTTTCTTGTCGTCAATCTCAATGATAGCCTTTTCTCCGAAAACCGTTACTGGATTAAGCAAGTGTTCCATGGTCTTTGTCAAGGTATACTCATATTGTTCATAGTATAGACCGCTTTTGTATTTAATTGGGATCTGATCTCTCACGATATTGCCATGTTCATTGAATTTAACGTTGTCTTGGATATTATGCTCTACCTTTTTCTTCTTTGCTCTCCTTTTTTGCTTCTGTTCACTCTGTAATTTACTCTTCTCTAGGGTAAATTTTTCAACCACTCTTCTATGTTCATCTAACAGCGGTAATTCTACTAAGAATCCAATAACATCCCCAGTCTTAAACCCACCTTCAATGCACAACTTTTGTCTCCTACTAATTGTCATGAATTGACCATCGGCATCTCTCAATCCGTAGCTGTATCCATCAAACCCAACTGGAGCTTCCAAACTAGCTTCTTTCCTTCCAATCCCTATTCTCACGTGGCTCTTATCGTTGGCATTCAATATTCTGAATTCAAAGTAATATGATCCCTCTCTAATTCCAACGTTTGTTCTTGCAGATCTCCATCCTTGTGCTGTTGTAATTGTACTCAAATCCTTACTTAATAATATACCAGCTGATCTGTCAAACAAACTCGCTCTCACATTATATGGTTCATTATCTGTAGTGGCATACAAATTAGAAACAAACCCAGGGCTTGGTCGACAGTGTTTATATTTGAATCCTCGTTTATTGAGTGGTAGGTCTTCGAATTGACCAAACTGAATATCATTTATAGTAATTATATTATTAGGCTCGGGAACTGAAGAAGGTACTAGATCCAGATTCTTAAAAGGAACGGGTTTTAAACGTTGATGAATCACGACGTTGTGTTCTCTTTGTTTCAATTTAGATCTGCGTTGAAGCTCTTCTTCTCTCTTTCTTTCTTTAAATCGTGTTGCATATGTTTCTTCTGATTGGGTTTCTTCTATTGATTCATTTCCTTGAACCTGAGGTTCAATTGATGGTTCTTCCGAGGTATCTTTATTCATGTGTTGATTCTGTGGGTTTGAGAAGAAGTGAAAAGTAGCTTTAGTTTGAAAAAAAAAAAAAAAAAATATTTAGCCAGAACTAGTAAATCGTCGCGCTTGATTGAATTCAATATATATATATTGGATTCCGATATAGTCATCAACAACAAAAGACTCATATATTTAACCTAAACTAGTACAAGGCAGAATCAACATTACCATACTTTCCACCAATTGCTACCCCCTTCTTCTGCTTTAATTTTATCTGTGGCTCTTCCTGTATCATGCAACAAAGCTTCACTCTTAACCAAAACCCTACCTTTGGCATCTTCAAGCACACTTTCCAACACAATAGTTCTCTTATCATTTTTCTCGCTCTCCTTCTTCTTCGTTTTGACCACCAAAAATTGGTTGGCAAGGGTAGGGCGTCTATAATTGATAGTTAGGTTTTCGACTTTGAAATCATCTTTTAAGTTGGAAGTTGTGAATTTGGATAATGATGCATTACGCTTGTACGTTTCGTTCAACAAAGTGGCAATGATTCCTCCATGAACAATAAATGGATATCCACATAATCTGTATCCTGCGTGTATTATAGTAACCCCTTCGTCAGTTTCAATATTGTGGAAAATAACTGGTTTGATCAAAATACCACCAGGTTTTCTCAAAGTTTGATTTGTTAACGTTGGTTCACGATATTCATCCTGGTTCTTTACTTTAGTTTGATTATCCAAAATATTTCTATCAAGATTCTCCCAACTCAGCAACTTGTACCATTGATGGGAGTTTTTGGGATGGGCTAATTGTTGGTAAATTGGTAAATTCTTCAACTGGTATTCCAATTGCATCGGTAATACATTGAATTTAGGATCCTTTTCATCTATCTCGGTATATTTTTCATAATAGTTGAACAACGTTTCATTGTATGACAAATAACTTCCGAATAAAAAGAAGGCTAATGTGGTTTTCCAATTTATCCAAGAGCGATTTCTCAATTTAGGAAGGTGCTTAAACGGAGAATCGAATTGTGAACGGGTAGCATACGGTCTGTAAAAATGGAGCTGTCTAATACAAGACTTTCTGGTTTGGGCAAACATTTTAATAGTTATATATAGTAGTGGGGTTCAAGAATCAGTTACGGATATTATTTTTTTTCTTTGTAAGGATTTTTTTTTTTGTTTGTCCTTGACCATACTAATGTGGAGAGAATTTAGTGCACGTTGAAATAACTGTGGAAATCATTAACCTACTACAGAATTAACTTGCTAGCAAATTTCAAAAATAGAAGATGCTTCGTTTACCTAAAAGTAGCGAATCATTGGAGTTCATTAGAATAACATTTAGGTTTTGAAGGAAAATCAACAAAAAAAATAAATGGACGAGATAAGAGTCGAACTCATGACCTTTCCCATGCTAAGGGAACGCGCTACCAACTACGCCACACGCCCATTTCTTATTTGTTGAAAATTGGTGGTTTGTTAATTTGTACATGTGTTATGTAATTACACGTGATCTATCCAGGCAAATATGTGCTATAACTTCCAAATTCTGACCACTTTTAAAGAGAAATATCATTAAGGATGTCAAATCTTCTTATTAAATTTCTTTTGGGTTTGTTACTTGCTTCATTAGAGATTTTATTGGTGATTGACAATTTTACAAAAATTTGGTAAAATATCTATTTGAAAAATATTTGTGGATAGCATTAAGTTAGGAAAGTCAATTCCAAACTAACTAACAAACGGATTAAGTCGACGAATGGGTTAAATAATTTCCTTCCTACCATACTGCAAATGATTTTCCTGTAACGGATACATCGAGAATTCCTCAATATTGAGAAGTAATACTTTATAAAATAATTGTTATTATTATCGTTATATAATTATAGGCATAAGGATTAAGAAAACTAATATACAGCTATACAGGCAAGTTTATCATCTTCTTCTAATATAAGTTTTTTTTTTTTTTTTTTTTTAAAAAAAAGTAAAAGGTTAATTGATAAAGTTTTGTAGAAGAATTAAAAATTTTTGAAACTTAAAATCAACAGGTTGAGGTAGTCACAACTAGGCTCTACTTTCAACAGAGTTACTTTCAACGTCTTCAACATTTTGGGCAGCAGCTTTAATACCTTCATTACCCAATTTTTCCATAATTTCACCGGTATCAAAAGTCTTTGGAA
>JANIWD010000135.1:0-32160 GCA_030557875.1 Candida neerlandica
TGATTTTGGTGGTATTGAAACTGTGCTTTTTTTCACACGATTTTGAAGCAAAACGAAATGAAATAAAGACTCACAATCTTTGCAACTCTTAAATTTCAACAAAATAAAAACCAATAAACGAATCCATTGCATCATAGTAATATCGGAATGCCGAAATTTCAAAGATATTGCTATAGATACAAGATCAATTTTGTTACATTTAGCAACCACGGAGAAATGATCTTCTGAAAACAATAAAAAATTGCGTAGTATCATAATCCAACTAGAGTTGCTAATTTCCATACAGATGAGAAAGATTATAGAAAAAACTTCTACTCATGTAAGAACTAAAAAAAAAAATAACAAATAACCCAAAGTATCTTGACCAAGATGAGGAAGCAATCTCAAATTGAAGACAACAATTCAGACCGGACTTAATGAAATTTTGTTCTTGAAATTATCCGAATAGACGTCGGTGCTCCGTAAATCTGTTTTCTTTTTTTTTTTTTTTTTTTGGGACTGGTATTTATCTTGTTTTCTATTTTGGCTATTACTTATCATCTGTATCTCTTATGCATTGCTTAATACAAAACTACATCTTTCCGATACTTTTAGTATTAATAGGCTTGTATGATGATATTCATTGATTGACGCTATTATCAGCCTGTAATTTTTCATGCAAGAAAAATAAGAATAAATTTTTGCCGATTATGTAATGAAAAAAAATCGTATATTTTTTTTTTTGAAATAGGCAAAAGGAATAGACAAAGGAATAAATATAGAGAATAAACGATGTCAGACAGGTACTTTTTATTTTATTTCTTTACCACCTTTCTTGTTTATTTTTTCTTTTTTATCTTTATTTTTATTTTTATTTTTATTTATTTTGAATACACTGCCCTTTGGCATTATTCTTTTGAAATTTACGAAGGTCAAACAAATTTTTCAAGTATTTTTTTATTTTTCTTTTTTCAAGGTACTCAAGAGAGGGTTAGAGGAAAGTAAAATAATAGTTGTAAGAAAAGAAAGCAAAATGATTTATTCATAATTACACATACAAAGCAAATATTAACTCTATAAAAACAAAAACCCATTATTATTCTTTGTGGTGGTGAAAACTATAAACTGCTTCTTCTCTCAATGATATCATCAATTGAACCGCCCATGAGATCCAAGGGATAGTTCAATGGTTTGTGGAAAGTATGATCAAATCCACATTCTTTATATAGTTGCAAATCGTTAGAAGAATATCTTGTAGTTACAGCAATGACCGCTACTTTGTTAAACTTGTCATTTGCTCTGATAAACTTTGCAATATCAATTCCAGTAATGTCAGGCATTTCAATATCGAGAAATACAGAATCGAAATGTTGATGCTGTAGTAAATCAGAAACCAATTTCGAATCTTGAACTTGAACAATATTGCTTCGAGGATACAATTTTAGTAATACACGATTAAGAATTTTTAAATTAATTAGATTGTCATCAACTATTAGGAAATTATAATTCGTTAAATTGGGTAAGGTTAATTGGAATGCAGGTAGACCAGTAGATTTGTTAGATGATTTCGTGGATATTATAGAATCTTGAGGAGAAGTATTTTGAATTTCAAATGGTGTCAAAGGTGAATAATATTCGATATCTTGGTTGGTCATGGCGATGGTATCAAAGGGATCTAGAAGTTGTTCATGAGAATCGTTGTTATATCTGTAGTGGTGGTGACTGTCGTCGTCATAATCGTCATCATCATCATCATCATCATTATTGTCGCTATAGTTTGAGTTTGATTCGCTATTGAATGGACTGTTTGTATCCAACGATAGTTTTGGTTTTAGGGAAAAGTAGTCAATGTTATTGTCGTTGGTTGCAGAATTGGTTGGTGGTAACGAAGAGTGGGACAAATTATTTCTGCACATTATGTAGTTCATGATTTATCATTTGCTAATCCTTGAGGAACGAATAAATAAATAAATAGATAGATAGGGTAGATAAATAAGAAGGATTGATGGTTGTAAAGATAGAACCCTGAATTAGATCAGATTTATTAAATGGGTACAGTCTTTTTTTTTATTATTTAAACTAAAGCGCGAAATTAGATGACACAATTAATTGTACACTTCTTCATTTTATTTGTTTGTGACTATGTACAAATATTTTTGTCCATATTAGTTTAAACAATTAGGTCAATTGGTTCATAAAAAGAAAAAAACACTGTATATATGTGAATGAGGAAGAAGAATAATCAAGGGGAGGGAATGATTCGGTATTTATATAAAAAGAGCTGCAAGCAGGTAAAAAAAAAAAAAAAAATTGTATGTTAGGTGTGATTTGATAATGTCCGCCTTTGTCTTTTTTCTTTCTTTCTTTCTTTCTTTCTTTCTTACTTTGTTATTGTGTTCTATTTTATTTTTCTTATTATTGTGTATTTTTTTTTTTTTTTATTTACTAAGAGTTACTGTTACTATTGCTATTATTATTTAACAATTGTATTTTGTTTCCGCCTTTGTATGTGTTGCACAAAGAAAATACCCGCTCTCTCTAATTTTGTGTCATGGAAAAAATGAATGCACTAAAGGCTGTCTTTTCCCCCATCGAAACGAAACGACAGAGCAAGTGAAACTAAGGCAATGTATAATCATTCAATTTGCACTAAGGTTTATAACCATGGAAATATATATGAGGTCATTCTTCCATACATTAACTGATTTGCTACACCAGCAACTATATAACTAGAGCAAATATACATCCCAATCCATAACCACTTCAACAGAAAACTACGGGATGAGCAACCCAAGGAAGGAAAGAGGAACCTGTAATGAATACGGAAAGATCAAGTAGTTACACAAAACATACGTAACCAGTGCTTCACCACAAAGAATTTTACCAATCCCTCTCTTTCTTTCTTTTCCCCCCCTGTAACAAAAGTAAAAAAAGGTAAGAAAAATAAAACAAAAAATCGACACTATTGTTACGGGCCTTCGCATCACACATAAGGCGGTTCTACGACACTTATTTACTAAAGCAAAATAAAGCGCTTACACTTTTATTATTAATAAACAAAACGAAATTGAAATTGACATTCTCCTGACATTAATCATATCGTATAGTATAAGATACTATTCATTTAAAAGAAACAAAAACACCATCTGAGTCAATAATTACTCATTACCGAGTTTTTTTTTTTTTTTGGTTTTAGCTTCCGAAAGAACTAAATAATATTTCTCGGAAGCGAAGGTTACCGCCGGATCATTATTGCTCTATGGCATAATCGGGTACCAAAAAAAGTAAAGTAACCACGCGCGCAGTAACACCGTCCTTTCCCCCTCCATCCGACATCCGCATGGGCTCTCTCTTTTTTTTTCTTTTCCCGCGTTGAATATGGTTCAATCTTAGCCTGTTCCTTCTCCTTGCCTGATATGTGCGCGTAGTTTCTCGTTGGCTTTATTCGTTCGTTCCTAGGAATCCAGGAATGGGCGGAGTTATACAACGAAAATGTAACAAAACAAACAGTTCCCTTGCCCTATGTAACATCTTGCAGTGTCCGAGTCCTCCTCATAATAAAAACGCAACTACTCGACTAGACCGATACATTCCATTCCTCTTTTCCTGTGTCCTGTTGCAACTTACAACTGATTCACACATAAAAAAATAAATTAATAAAAAAAAAAAAAAAGACCCACTCCTACAGCACATTTTATTACCGAAATCAGTTGGGGTTCTCCGCAACAATAAATGATACAATCTAATTGTAAATGCAACAGTTGCAATCTATCAAGAAAGGCTGACCTTAATTGGTATTGAGTCGTTGTGTTTTTTCTAATTATATTTGATTTAGGTTTTTGCTACCATTTGACTTTTCACGTGCACTCCTCTCCTCTCTTTCTCTCTCTCTCTCTCTTACTTTCATACTCTCTCATTTAGATAAGATTATGCGCAGTAAAAGTCTAATCTTAAATTTGGCTTTTCTGTATTGTCTTGAAATCTTACTTGGCTTTGGCAAATCCTGAGTTTATTTCGCTATTTTTTCAACCGTCTGAGAATTCCATTACACCTGAAACATTGAATTATAATACATTTGTGATGGGTATACTCAACACGTAAAAATCTCTTTGTTCCTGCGGCGTTCCTCATTGAATCACAAATGCACCGCGTCGACACAATAAAATCACAGAATTTACATCAAGAAAGAAAGAGAGAGAAACCTGAATCGAAGGTGAATGTTGGCAATAGATCAAGTTGTAGTTTGTGGTAGTTTATAAAAGGTTGAAACTAAACTTTATTAATAAGGTATGTTATGTCAGAGGTGTGGGTTACACTGCATTATTTCTTTGAGTTACCCCTGAGAGAAAAAGAAAAAGAAAAAGAAAAAAAAAACCAAACATTCCACATTCAACAAATGAGCCACAAATTTATTAGTTGTATAGTATTATTTTTTCTCTTCTTCTTCTTGTTCTGTTCTGTTCTGTTCAACAGTTATCTTTATTTTATTTTGTCTTTGGGTGATATTGTATGAATCTTATGGAAGAAAGGCTAATTCTAGAATTATGGTTTAGGTTTTTTTTTTCTTTTGTTACACGATATGAGACACGTAAAGAGCATGAAACAGTATTTCTTTATTATACTTCCAGAAGATGAAAATTTCAGGCACCAGATTAGAAAATTTCATACAAAAGCCTCAAACCAAGCAAAAAAGAAATGACCAACGCATCTAATTTCACGGTAACCACACTACACCACACCACACTATAAAACACACATTAAAAAAAAAAAAAGTTGATAGTCGAACCGAGATGCCTCTACTAATCATTTCCCTAAAATATGACCCCACCAAAACTTATTTGCGATTTACAAAACGTGTGATTTGTTTCAATGGCATATGAAAATCATTTCCTTTTTTTTTGGTTAATAATGTGAACTTTTGTTTGTTTCAATGGTCAATATCAACTTGGCAACGTAAAAGATAAGATGCTTTTAGTTTCATGGTCGTCTAATAGACGGTAGTAAAAAAAATTGTCCCCCCAAGTTTTGTGAATTGTCAATGCAACGCGCTGACACACAGATACAGAACACACAGACAGAGACACATAGAGAAATAGACAAATAGACACGCACACGCACACGCACACGCACACGCGTACCCACATATTCTCATACATATGATTTATTTTTAGGACATTTCTTCTTTTGACATTCCCCCTCTACAAGCATTCTCTTTGACATTAATTACCGACACTCAATTTACGTCTACTATAAATCGTACGTTACTTACATAGGAAGGTGTCCAAAATTAGGCTTCAAATTACCTTTGTTTGATCAAACCTTTGCGTTCCTTACATATACTTATTAATTCTGAAACAAGATGGATATAGGGAGACACAAAAAAGCGCATCATATTGTCTATTATTACTATTATTATTATTATTATTATTATTATTATTATCCTTTTTGTTTTATTCTTTATTCTTTATTCTTTGGTCTTGTTTTTACTATTTACAGGAAATTAACAAATATGGTCGTCTCACTTAATTGTTCATAACCCAACTTACTCTTTTAGGTTATGTTTCTTTACTTTTTGCAATTTCACCCATTAACCTGATACATGTATCAACATTTTCACCTCTAGGTGCACATACCGGAACAATCTTCCAATCCTTGTGGTTGTTTTCAATGTAATCACGCAACACCATATAGTTTCTTCCTTCTTCACTAAGATCAGCTTTGGTTGCCACAATTAACACTTTCTTATCCTTCATACGTTTCGCACCAACTTCTCCCAATAACACTTCCAAATCAGCCACGGGATTTTTGGAATCCAAGGACACCACAAATACTAACCCACCAGAACGTTCAATATGTCTTAAGAAATCCAATCCCATACCTTTATTTTCAGATGCTCCCTTGATGATCCCTGGGATATCAGCCACGGTAAATGGGTCTTCATCAATTCTTCTAAAGATAGTACCCACAGTTGGTTGCAAAGTGGTAAATTCCCAATGACCCACTCTAGGAGTTGCTTTTGATATGGCTCTCAACAATGATGATTTACCTGCGTTTGGCAATCCAACCAAACCTAAATCAGCAATCAATCTTAATTCAAACAAGAATGAAGTGGTTATTCCTGGTCTTCCAACCTTACAAAACTTGGCACCTTTGATTTCTTTGGTGGTGAAATGCATGTTACCTAGTCCACCTTTACCACCACGTACCAAAAGCAAAGGTTTAGGAGTAACCTGGTCACAATCCAATCCTAATAATGGGAACTTGTCATTATAACTCTCTTCAAATATAATATCTTTATCATATTCGACAACTCTCTTATTTAAATCAGTGAAGAAATCCCTCTCCAAATAATACTCCTCATCATGTTCTTTAAATAACCAACCTTTACCTGGTTCATATCCACCTCTATTAAACTTAACATTATCGGACTCATCAATTTCAAACTCCATGAAAATATCATTCAATTCATCCCCTTCTCTTTGACTAAGGTATTTTTTGAATTCTTGTGGATCAGGTATCCATCTAATAACGGTACCCACAGGAATATCAATAATCACATCTTCACCATTTTTACCATGTAATTGGGAAGATCTACCCGGTTGTCCATTTTTGGCTAGATATCTTTTTTTCAATCCATGTAAACTGGCACTATGTTGATCAACAACATTAACAAAAACATTACCTCCATTACCTCCATCTCCACCATCAGCAGGTCCAAATGGTTTAAAACTATCTTTAAAAAAAGATATACTTCCATTACCTCCTCCACCACTGGTAACTTTAATCAATTTTAAATCAACAAATTTCCTATTTTCTACTTTAGCGGCTTTTTTGGCTTTCAAAGCAGCGGTACTCAGATAAAATACATGATGGGAATGATGGGTATTACCAAGGAAATATTCAGCTACCGACATTAATACGGTAGATGTACCTGTTTTTCTATCGTGATTTAATTCCGTCAATTTAACAACATGATCATTGCCATGTTGGATAGTGAATTCTTGTGCCCCAGGGGATGTTATCTTTTTGTTGTGAATTTTAAAGTATTTAGGGGCTTCTGACTCTTTAGGGATATCATCAACTTCTTCGTATAATGGTTGTTGTTGTTGTTGCTGTTGTTTTAACTGCTGTTGTTGCTGTACTAGTAGTTGTGATGCTTCATTACGTAGTATACGTGTTGTTGTAAAGAATCTACACCCTCTTCTAATCATATTGTTGAAGATGGTTTTATGGTGTGGAGATGAAGTATTTTGCTGGGATCGGGAAAATTTTTTTTTTTTTTTGGGGGTGTGTTGATAATTTTCTGTTGCAAATTGATCTTGAAATTTTGACAAATAAAAAAGGCAAGAATTTAGTCAAAATTATAGTAGTATAGTATATAGACCATGAAATTCTCTGAAAAATTATTACCATATTCCAATTTGTATAATATCATAGATTATTCCCATGATCTGTATATCTATTTGTTAACATATCGCCTTCCATACTGTACATTTCGTGTATGTACCAAATATTGATACGTCTAAAAAAAAAAATTATTGCAGAGGGACACAATGATAGTATAATCTCGCGATGCCATCGGCATAATCATCATCTTCTTCTTCCCTACAACTACCAACGACACAGATAAACACATACAAATAAAGCATGTCATTTAATGACTTAGGAGTGGCCAAATGGTTAAGTGAAGCACTTGATGCTATGAAGATATATAAACCTACATCGATTCAATCAGCATGTATCCCACAAATTTTAAAAGGACATGATTGTATCGGAGGTGCTAAAACAGGTAGTGGTAAAACCATTGCCTTTGCTGCCCCAATGTTAACTCAATGGTCAGAAGATCCATATGGGGTTTTTGGATTGGTATTAACCCCAACACGTGAATTAGCTTTACAAATTGCCGAACAATTTACTGCTTTGGGATCAAATATGAATATCAAAGTTAGTGTAATTGTGGGTGGGGAAGATATTGTTAAACAAGCTTTGGAATTACAGAAAAAACCTCATTTTGTAATTGCAACTCCAGGTAGATTGGCGGATCATATTTTAAATAGTGGAGAAGAAACCATTAGTGGATTAAGAAGAGTGAAATATTTGGTGTTGGATGAAGCTGATAGATTATTGAGTAATAGTTTTGGTAGTGATTTAAAACGATGTTTTGACGTTTTACCACCTAGTGAAAAAAGACAAACTTTGTTATTTACAGCTACTATCACCGATGCTGTTCGTGCATTAAAAGAAAAACCTCCTGCTGAAGGAAAACCCCCAGTGTTTATGCATGAAGTTGAAACGGTTGATAAAGTTGCCATTCCTTCAACATTAACAATTTCTTATGTGTTTGTTCCTTCATATGTCAAAGAAGCTTATTTGCATAGTATTTTCAATCTTGAAAAATTTAAAGATTCCACTGCTGTGGTGTTTGTTAATAGAACCGTAACAGCTGAAGTGTTGCGTAGAACATTAAGAAAATTAGATTTTAGAGTTGCTTCTTTACATTCGGAAATGCCCCAAGCAGAAAGAACAAACTCTTTGCATAGATTTAAAGCCGGTGCTGCCAGAATTTTAATTGCAACTGATGTGGCTTCGAGAGGTTTGGATATTCCTACTGTTGAATTGGTGGTGAATTTTGATATCCCTGCTGATCCTGATGATTTTATCCATAGAGTTGGTAGAACTGCAAGAGCAGGTAGAAAAGGTGAAGCTATTTCTATTATTGGAGAAAAAGACATTGATAGAATTCAAAGTATCGAAGAAAGAATCAATAAAAAGATGGAATTACTTGAGAATGTGGATGATGATAAGGTTATTAAAGATTCTTTAAGTGTAACAACAGCTGCAAAACGTGAATCCATGATGGAAATGGATAAAGAAAATTTTGGGGAACGTAAAAAAATCAATAAAAAGAAACATGGACTAGAGGTGGAAAAGCCAACCAAGAAGAAACAAAAGAAGAATAAATAAATTAATAAATAAATAATATTAATATACACCAATAAGATAGATAATGCCTACGATGGTTCTATATAAGCCTCTATGATCATGGTAATGTTTATAGCCATTAGTGTAATGATAATACCTGTCATCCCAATGATTGTTGTTAGATTGTTGAAACTATAAGTTGCAATTTTATGTCTTGCATATCTATCAATAGTGACAAAATAATTAACCCCACTGACACCTAAAATAAACAAAGAAAGGACCAATAATATATATGAAACAGATGTATTGAAAGCATCATGATTAAAATACTTCTTGTTATTGTTATTGCCATCATTATTACCGTTTCCACTGTTTGATGATGTTCCTGAAGTATCAATTCTGAAGTTCAATATAATTGCCAACGCTGTGAAAAACAACGCAGTGGCAAATCTGACAAATGTAAGACATGTTCTTTCCAGTTGTAAGGCATCTCTTGGTTCTGAAGTTTCTACTTTCAACACCAAACTATATGGGAAATGGCTCATCACCTGGGGCTGCGACTTGGTAGGTTTATTAGACGGATTCCTTCGACGTAGATCTTGGTCATTTTGCAAAGTTGTGCTTGAAGATTGTTCGCATGCTTCTATCTCTTCCTCTAATTCTCTCAAATTGGTCATATTGATCTTTTTTGAATCGACAAAAGTTATCAACGAATAAAAAGTGTGAATAAGGTTTTGGTAAATTAATCGTGGTTGTAAAAATTAATTTCTACGGCTGCCTGAGCAAATAAATTAAAATACAAAAAAAACGATTTATGCCACACACACAATTACACACAAAAACGCAATAACCCTCCCCCCCGAACCAGATGGCAGCAGCACAGTAAAAAAAAGACGTATCGTTCCGCGTGAAAGGGAAACAAACAAGCAAAAAAAAAAGGCAGGAAGGAAAAACAAAAAAAAAAAAAAAGAAAATTTCTTCCTCTCTTTAATTTAATTTATTTTCTTACAACCAATTTTTAACCCACAAATCACAACACACCATCTACAACATCCATACACACATCAGAGATAGTCACTTCCAACTTATTATTATGATAATATGAGTAAACCTAGAAAAGAAAGAAAATGTAAAACTTGTGGTCACACACAATTCGATGTCAACAGATACACCGCCGCAGGGGATGTCTCATGTCTCCGATGTGGGACAGTTTTAGAAGAAAACCCCATTGTTAGTGAAGTCCAATTCGGAGAATCATCTTCAGGGGCAGCTATGGTTCAAGGGGCCATGGTTGGTGCAGATCAAGCAAGAGCAACATTTGCCGGTGGTCGTCAGAATGCAATGGAAAGTAGGGAACAGACTTTAAGTACTGGTAAACGAAGAATAAGAAAAATTGCAGCATCTTTGAAAATCCCTGATTATATTGCTGATGCAGCAGGTGAATGGTTTAGGTTGGCTCTTACTTTGAATTTCGTGCAAGGGAGACGTTCCCATAACGTGTTAGCCACTTGTTTATACGTTGCATGTCGTAAAGAAAGAACCCATCATATGTTGATTGATTTCAGTTCCAGATTGCAAATTTCGGTATATTCTCTTGGGGCAACATTTTTAAAAATGGTCAAGGCATTACACATTACATCCTTACCACTAGCTGATCCATCGTTATTTATCCAGCACTTTGTCGAGAAGTTGGATTTCAAAGATAAAGCAACGAAAGTGGCGAAGGATGCCGTGAAACTAGCCCATAGAATGGCCAG
Organism: Candida neerlandica; assembly: GCA_030557875.1. Lineage (NCBI taxonomy): Eukaryota > Fungi > Ascomycota > Pichiomycetes > Serinales > Debaryomycetaceae > Candida > Candida neerlandica. Next base: position 10,659 of record JANIWD010000135.1, read on the forward strand.
TGATTGGATTCATGAAGGTAGACGTCCTGCAGGTATTGCTGGTGCTTGTGTTTTATTAGCTGCCAGAATGAATAATTTCCGAAGAAGCCACGCAGAGATTGTGGCGGTTTCCCATGTTGGTGAAGAAACTTTACAAAGAAGATTAAATGAATTTAAGAAAACTAAAGCTGGTCAATTGTCTATTAAATCATTTAGAGAAGTTGAACATTTGGAAAGTTCGAATCCACCTTCGTTTGAAAAAAATCGTGCTATGGAAGTAAAGATTGCAAAGAAATTACAAGAACAACAGCAAGACAAGTTTGAAGATTTAACGAAAATGACTGAAGACGAAGGTGGAGATCCTTCTTTTAAGAAGTTGAACAAAGACGAGCTACAAAAACAAATCTTGTTAAATACGATTTTGAGTGACATTACCATTACCAGTGACACACTTAATGAACAAATGGATAGAATATTAAGATTGAAAAAAACAAGCTTACAGAATTCCCTTTACAAAACTCCATACGAATTATCAAATCGCGATGAGAGTGATTTAGATAAGATATGGAATATGAATAGGCCAAGAAATTTGGTTAAGAACTTGCCTAAAACAGACGAGATTTTGCAAAAAATCTCATCCGAAGTCGAGTTGAATTCAGATGACGATGATGAGATTGTGTTGGAAAGTAAGCTAACCGAAGAGGAAATGGCCATTAAAGAGAGAATATGGACTGGTTTGAATCATGACTATATGGTGGAACAAGAGAAGAAGAGATTGAAAATAGAAGCAGATGAGTTGACAGGTAATACTTCAAATGTATCTGGTGGTAATCGTCGTAAAAAGAATAAGAACTCACTCCCACCGGAACTTCGTAAGGACTTTGGTGATATTGAATTGGATGAAGACGGAACCCCAAGATCAGCTGCTGATAGTGCTAAAAGATATATTGCAAAAACTTCTGTGTCTAAGAAGATTAATTATGATTCGCTTAAAGGTTTATTAGGTGGTGGTATGGGCTTAAACTAAATAAAACAAAATATTAAAGTTAAAAGTAATCCAAGAATGTAATTTTTTATTAAGTATATTAGAATCAGAGTATGGTTTAATTTAATTTTTTTTTAATTGATGTTCTCCGTGTGTGTCTTTCTTTCTTTTTTTTTTGCAGTAAATCAATTCGATTGTTTTGTGTGATAATTCCGTTTCTCTTAATGCTCATCTCCAAAAAAAAAAAAAAAAAAAAATTATATGAAAAAAATATCACAACTATAATTACTCCCTATTATCTACAATCTATAGAGAATACCTATCAACCATGGCTAAGAAGAGAAGAGCAGCTATTTTACCAACCAACATCATTCTTTTACAAAATGTTGTGCGTAGGGACCCAGAGTCCTACCATGAAGAATTTTTACAACAATTTTCACACTATGAATCCCTTCGAGACTTGTATTTAATTAATCCAACTGGAGTTGATTCCAATTCTACCACCGAATTCATTGATTTAATAGGGTTCATGTCTGCTGTTTGTAGTTGTTACCCTAAAGAAACAGCTAATTTTCCTAATGAATTAAAGGAGATTTTATTAAACAATCATCGTGATTTAACCCCTGAATTACGTGAAAAAATTATCCAATGTTTAACCATGTTGAGAAATAAAGATATCATATCTGCTGAAATGTTAATCCAAACCTTATTCCCATTGTTGACTACCAATAATGCCGGTCAACAAGTCAAACAAATGAGAAAACAAATTTATGCCACCTTAATTGCATTATTAAAATCAGTCAATACCGGTGCTAAAAACCAAAAATTGAATAGATCTACCCAAGCTTTATTGTTTAATTTATTGGAACAAAGAGATAATCAAGGTTTATGGGCAACTAAAGTTACCAGAGAATTATGGAGACGAGGAATTTGGGATGATTCAAGAACCGTGGAAATCATGACTCAAGCTGCCTTACACCCTGATGTTAAAGTTGCTGTTGCTGGGGTTAAATTCTTTTTGGGGGCAGATAAAGAAAGAGAAGATAATTTTGAAGAAAGTTCTGATGAAGATGGATTTGATATGAATGAATTAAGACACAAGATGCAAATCAATAAAAAGACTTCCAAGAGAGGTAAGAAATTGGAACAAGCTGTTAAAACCATGAAGAAGAAAAATAACGCCAAACATTCTGCTACATATTTGAATTTCTCTGCTATTCATTTATTAAGAGATCCACAAGGTTTTGCTGAACAATTATTTGATAATCATTTGAGTAGTAAGAATTCCAATAAATTTGATTTGGAACAAAAGATTTTATTCATGAATTTGATTTCCAGATTAATCGGTACACATAAACTTATAGTTTTGGGTATTTATACATTTTTCTTAAAATATCTTACTCCAAAACAAAGAAATGTCACCCAAATTATGGCTGCTTCAGCTCAAGCTTCACATGATTTAGTTCCTCCTGAATCTATTCAAGTTGTTGTCCGTAAAATTGCTGATGAATTCGTCAGTGATGGTGTGGCTGCAGAAGTTGCATCTGCTGGTATAAATACCATCAGGGAAATCTTAGCTAGAGCTCCATTGGCTATTGAAGCTCCATTATTGCAAGATTTGACTGAATATAAAGGTTCGAAATCTAAACCAGTTATGATGGCTGCCAGATCATTGATTTCATTATATCGTGAAGTGGCTCCAGAAATGTTATTAAGAAAAGATCGTGGTAAAGTTGCCAGTATTGGACTTCAAAAGGGTGAAAAAACTGGATTACCCCAATATGGTATTGAAAATAATGTCACTTCTATTCCTGGTCTTGAGTTATTAGCTAAATGGAGAAAAGAACAAGGTATGGAAGGCAATGAAGGAGAAGATGATGATGCCAATTGGGAAGTTGAAGAAGACGCGGAAGGTAGCGATATCGAAGGTGATTGGGTTGATGTTGAATCAGATAAAGAAATCAATATCTCTGATAGCGAAGACGAAGATGAAAAGAAAGAAAAAGAAGAAGAAGAAGAGGATAAGAACGAAGTTTCAGATTTGGACTTATCATCTGATGAAGAAGGAGAAGGAGAAGGAGAGGATGATTCAGAACAACCAGCCAAGAAGAAACAAAAGACTAGTTCAGAAGAAGAAAAACCAATTGATCCTCAACAAGTCATGAATGAATTACTTTCCAGCAGAATCTTAACTCCAGCAGATTTTGCTAAATTGGAAGAATTAAGAACCGAAGCTGGTGTTAATAAAATCATGGGTGTCACTAATGAAGACGTGGTTGATTCCACAACTTTGGTGGGTAATGTTAAATACAAACAATTGCGTGAAGAAAGAATTGCTCAAGCTAAAGAAGCTAAAGAAGGACGTGAAAAATTCGGTTCTAGAAAGGGTAAGAGAGATGCTCCTCATTCTACTACTAATAAAGAAAAGGCTAGAAAGAAGAATTTCGTCATGATGATTCATAAAAAAGCTGTTCAAGGTAAACAAAAGCTTTCTTTACGTGATCGACAAAAGGTGTTAAGAGCACATATAACGAAACAAAAGAAGAAGGGTCATTAGTAAGAAGTAGTTATAGCTATTATTATTATTATTATTACTATTTGTCTTAGCCTTGGTTATAAATTAATACACAGATAAATAAATATATTATTATTGCAACAAAAAAACATGAACTTTGCGGACGCGATGTCGCAGGATACAAATACAAACACATGAAATACTTGTTACTATAGGTAAGAATAACACCAATTGATAAAACAAACATCAATTAAAGAAAACAAATATTATTTCAAAATTAATACAAAAAGTCAGAAAATAACAAAAGAAAATGAAACAAATTAATATTAAACACTTAGACCAACATGATTGTCATAGGACTTATGAAGAGCCGTGACTGGAGTGGGACTTCTTTTTCTTATCTTTCTTTTCAGACTTCTTCTTTTTCTTCTTTGGTTCTTCGGCACCTGAAGCTGGTTCTTCAACGACATCGAGAACTTGTTCAATGATTGGGGATTGAACACTCTTTGGTGGATGGTATGGAGTTCCATCGGTTAAAGAAGTTTCGTATTTCTTCTTTTCTATATTGTAGATAATCATGGCATCGTCATATCTCTTCTTGTAACCAGCCTTTTCTTCAGGGGTGATAGTATCCCAACGTTCCTTAATGACAGAGTTCATGTCAATGGCAGATAAAGAAGGCAAGTCCTTCTTCTTTCTTTCAACACCAATTTGTTTTCTGAGATCATAAGAAAATTGGAAGAACATAGTCAATGGTTTCTTTGGAGCGTTAGGGTCCTTTTCTGGCTTTCTCTTCTTCTTGTTTTCACCACCTTCAACCTTCAAAGTGCCACTGGTCAAGTCGGTGGCAGTCTTTAAGACTTCGCTAATGGATTTCAATTGTTCAGCGGAAACATTGTCTGCACCGTTAGTAGCGACTTTGTAGAATTCAACAGCAGCATTGGCAGCGTCACTGGCGGCTTTGGATAATTCAAAGAGGGAGGAGACAAGAGTGTCTTTTGCAGTTTTGATGTCTGACATTGTAGTTGAGGATCAATTTTTTTTTTTTTTGTACGAGAGTAGTGTGGGACTGAAGTGAGTGTGGGAAGGAAGGGGGGGTTGGTGGTGGTACCAAAGGGTTGGTTGTGATTATGGTGGGAAAACGGACGGAAGAAAAAGTGGTTACAACTGTTTTCAAAAAAAATGGTGAGAGTTCGGGGGGAGGTGGGCACAGCAAATGACCAGATTTTTTTTTTTGTTGTTTTTTCCTCTTCCTCGCCCTCTCCTTTCCTTTCTTTCCTTTCCTTTTTCTTCCACTACCACTACCAACTGTACTAGGGGCGGGGGAGAGAGAGAGAGAGAGAGAGAGAGAAAATTTTTTTTCTTTTGTTCCGTCGAAAGGAAAATTAAAAAAAGTTCTTCTTCTCGCCTCTACAGAGCCCATAGCCCATAGCTCATAGCCCACAGCCCACGCAGAGGGGGAGGGAGGGAAAGGACCGGGACTAAAAAAAAATAAAGCAAAAAAATTCCCAGCCGATTTTGTTGGAGGAGAATTACGCGAATCGGTCGAACAACAAAGAAAAAAATAGAATCTTATTTTTCTGGCGCCTCGTTTGGTATCAGCACCGAGGCTTTCTTCGCCACACTCACCCAACTTTCAGACGATAGAACCATGTGGTTTATGGAACCACAATCCCGCGCACTAACAAATAAAATAAAAAAAAAAGGAAAAACTTTTCGCGTCGTAACGTAAACAAATATACTTTTTTTTTCTTTCGTTAAAGTTCGTGTCGTAGATTGTTTCGACTAGTTTAGTTAATCTATTTAAATCATTTAGTGGGATGGATTAGCAATTAGAAGATTATCATGGTATTTTGAATGTATTAAGATGTTGTTATATCTGTTTGTGATTAATTGTCAGTATTTTATGACACCAATACATTCAAGTGTTTCTGCACAACCCCGTCTCTGCTTCTCGTCGTCTAGCTCTCAGATCTCTAATTCTACAACCAGAACCCCTCCAAAGCTTGCAATCTTGTTCGATAAGCATATATCGTTTGGTGGGTAAAAGGAGACGCTTGATGGTTGATAGGACTTTTTTTTTAGTGTTAGCCGTGAGCTTTTGGTATTCATAGAGTCGGCGCTAAAATATCGCACGCACTCCCACTCCCACACACCAGCACCTAAACTAAAAGATAAAAAAAAGTGCTCTCCTCCCCAAAAAAATGCATTGACATTCTCTCCACATTTTATTGCAGAGAATCAAATGAAAGGCTTACTAAAAAACACATATGCACTTACATGCCCGGGTCAAGGGTTTTATCGTAACGGATTGCTTGAAATAACCAAGAAATACCAACCCAGATATGAAAAATATCTTCAAGAGATCGATCAGACATTGAATGAAGATTTTTCATCCCATTTATTCGCCAAACAACAAGAACTGGAAGCTAAGGAATGGTTACGCAAAACGTCAAATGCCCAACCAGCTATTTTAGCCTCAACTTATATAATGCTAAAGATAGTGGAACCAGAGTTGAAACTCCCTTTAGTTCAAGGAGCTTCTTATCTTATGGGCCATTCATTGGGTGAATACACAGCTCTTGTACTTAGTGGAGTCATTGATTTTGCAACTGGTTTGAAGTTGGCGAGGAAGAGAGGTCAATTGATGGAAGAACTATGCCGCGGTAAAGACTATGGTATGATTGCATTGTTAATAAAACCAAACTGTTTCGAACAAGTGCTACAATTAGCAACTGAATATAATGTATTGGGTAATATTAATTCCAAATATCAAATCGTGATATCTGGGGAAGTTGATAAACTCCAAGAATTCGTCAAGAAACTTAAAGAAGTGAACAAATTAGCGTTAATGAAAGCAGTACCATTGCCTGTTTCAATTCCATTCCATAGTGAAATTTTAAAACCAATAGTTCCTGAATTGGCCCTGGAGTTACAAGGTAAATTACAGCCTCAAAAAGTACCAATAATATCTAACTTGAATGGAGAGGTGTCTAAGGACTCAGAAACTACAGTGAAAAATCTCTTGGAAGCCAATTACCAACCAGTCCAATGGTTGAAATCAATGACTTTTTTGGAAGAGTCAAACATCAATACTGTATTTAACACTGGTCCAGGGGATGCGTTATACGGAATTAATAGAAGATATAAGATAAATTCAGAAAATCTAGAGACATTTTTCAAAGATCAAACATAGTGAGTAATTACCAGCGTACATATATATATATATATATATATTCACATACACACACACATATCAATATAAACCCAGCTCTAGAACTTTTCCTCTACTTGCACATGTAAAGTATGATCAAGCCTTGAATGATAACTGAATACACAAACAAAAATTGAATTCTGATTTTTCTTTGTTTGCTATTGATGGTATTGTTCATGGAGTTGCTTTGTGGCAATATAAGGAATCTTAAAGATCTCATCAAAAAGATTGACAAATTAGCAATTAATGCCAAAACAATAAGGTAATAAAATGTTCCCAAATATGTACCAACAAGATGCTTCACACACAATAACACAACAATAGAAACATACTTATAACCTGAAACGCTTATTATATCATAAATCTTTGATTGTGGACAGTTCAACAAGTATAATCCAGTTTTAAATATAACAACGTCCAAGATTGAAAATGCCAAAGTTTGGGAAGCCAAATAACCAAATAATTGTGGATGGAATTCTCCATTTAATCCTTGAAAAGCAGCCCATAATAATATATAAGTGACAAAGGACATCAAAGGAATATACAAATCAGGTGCATTGACATCAAGTGTAGGTGGTAAGAATTGGTTTGGACCAGTTTCTTTGGTGGAAACTCTATTCCAATCTTTATGTTGATATGGCATCAAGATCAAAAGAACTTTTTTGAAAACATATGAATTACTAACTTGGAAATAGTATTTGATATCACCTTGAATATTTCCGAAATTTTCTTGAATGTATTGATTGGATTGTTCAAAACCAGAACGGGCAAATTGAGAAGCTAGAGCAGCTGCTGGATCATTTAAGAAATTAAACTGTGAACCCAATTGCTGTTGCTGTTGCTGTTGTTGGTGTTGTTGTTGTTGGTTCTGCTGTTGTTGATTATGTTGTGGTTGACCTGTCTGTTGTTGGTTCTGTTGTTGTTGCTGTTGTTGAGGTGATATATGATGAATTGGTTGTGGATGTTGCAAGTTTGACATATGTTGTTGTTGCTGGTTCTGTTGTTGCTGATATGAATCAGCTGAATTGCCATACGGGTTATACATTAGCGATGATGGGAGTCGTAGTAGTTGATAGAGAGTGGTCAAGAAATAGTTAAATTTTTTTTTTTTTTGCCTACATCTTTTTTTTCTTTGCTTGTACGAACATTGATCTACAATCTATCAATCGCGTAGAATTCCTAATCAGGAAAGTAGTAATCACAAATGGTACATAACTAGTTCAGAGATATCATGTCGTACCCACTACAAGCTTTTTATTATTATTTACAAACTATACAATCTTGTATACAACTCCATCATAGCTAAAGTCCAAGCCAATGATCTTTATTCCTCTATTGATCATCAAGTGATCAAAATCAATTGTCCCTGAGTAATTAACTTCTCCGAGGCTAACGAACGATTTATCTGACACATTGAACTTACCCTCAAACCTAATGAAATAATCACGGTTTGATGTCAAGTTGACTTTTTCGTTTAATTTAACTTCATGTATCTTTCCACTTGCCTTCTCGTGGGTTTTTATATTTGCATCTGTTCTTTCCAACCTATCCAAACTCAACCCTAATGCAACCAACGTGTCATTGATAATAGATACCGTGTTTATAGGTTTAACGATCCAGTTGGTATCGAATTCAGTGGATTTCCCAGTTGTGGTAGATTTTTCAACTATATCAATCTGTAATCCAGAAACACTAGGGTATTTCGATTCAACCCAAATTTTAAAATCCACAGGATTCAATTCCATGTTTAAAGGTAAGCCAAACAATTGTCGGATCTTACCATTTGCTGATAACAGCTCCAAAACTGAATATTTGATGTTTTCATCCTGTAATAGATTACAATAATTATCCAAGTCGTTACCTTTTTTTCCTGTCTTATTTGATTGGCTCATTTCAGTAGTCAAATATTCATAGAAATCAGTATCAAAATACTTCAATCCAATTGGGTACTTGTATCTCTTTTGATACAATAAGTTCATATTCATCCATAAGGGCAAAAACACCAGTCGTTTTCTTAATTTGCCATCATTTTCAACCACTTCATCCTGGAACTTTTTATATTGCACCATAACATAAACCATCATCGACAATGAACTAGATACGGCTATTAATATGATAATTGTACGTATGGCCAACTTATTTGTTTCTCTTATTGGGATGGTTTGAAAATTGCTTGATCTGGAGGATGATGAGGAGGAGGAGTTTTGAAGGGTGGATTTTATCACTTGATTGATTTTGTGCTGTCTGTCATTATAATAATACCTGATGGGTATGATCTTTCTGGATCGAGATATTTCTCGCCAAGATAACCTAGAGAGATTTCTGGTTAACATTTGCCAATGTGTAATGAATGTATGAAGGGGGGAGGAGGAATAATGATTAGGAAACGAGAGAAAATAAAAGTAGTTAAGGGGAAATCACGATAGCGAGAAAGAGAGAAAGAGGATAATAATATTTGTTCGATGTTTGTGGTTGGTCGCATAATTTTTTTTAGTATGGGTGCAAGCTCAAAGCTAAGTATAAATGATCATTTATTTTTTACATAAGATAGTACAAAAGTTAATATAATACAATTCAGTATGCATGTATGTATCTATCAATCATCTAATGATGCCCAATCTAGATCTTGTGCCTCCCATTCTTCTAATTTCTTCAAGAACTCTTGTTTCTCCCTTTCTTCTTTTTCCTTATCCTGTACTTCAATTTCCTGTTTGGGTTTTTTGTCACTATTAGGAGTTATATTTTGATGTCCATGACTTCCTCCTCCTCTATTGTTATTATTATTACCCCCATGTTCCCTCTTATAGTTGTCTCTGTGATTGGGGCCCTTTGGAATATCTCTCTTATGGTCGTATTTATGATTGTCCTTATACGAGTGATGATGTCCATTATCACGAATTGATTCCAAGTTACGTCTATGTATTGATGGTCTTTCTATGTGATTGTTTGAATGTCTATCTCCACCTCTATGATGTTTGTCATTGTGATTATCATGATGATGGTCATGATGATTATGGTGATTGTTATCTCTGCCACTTCTACTTGTTTCATTCACCTTTGATGTTTGTTTTACTTGTCCAAGATTCAACATGTCTAATCTTTGAGCTAATGGGTTGGTGTGGTCTATTTCTGCAGATGTTGGAGGGGTAGGGTAGGAGGATTTATGACTATTCTTTCTCCTAGGAGTTTTAGGAGTTTTGGGAGTTCTAGGACTGTTGTGTGACTTCTTAACTATATGTTTCCTTGGTTCTTGTTCTTCTTCTTCTTCTTCATCTTCTGCTTCCACATTTGCCCATTTACTGATTAATGGTTCTGAAGCTTTACTTGTTATAGGTTTATTCCATTTACTATCCTCAAGGCTGTCTGCTTTATGAGTATGTGATGATGAATCTTGTTTTAATGCTTCTTGGACTAATGACTCATCTGTTGCCCATTTAGATACTAATCCTGACATTGAAATTGATAATTAGAGTTGAACGTGAAAGTGATGTAGTTGTTGCTTTTGAAAAGAAACTATGGCTCGGTATCAGTTTTGTCTCATCTTGATAGCTCCAGTTTTTTTTTCCATGTCGTGAACACCGACGAAGTTTTTCCATGGAGATTTTGTGGTGCTGCAAAAAAAAAAGTTTAGATATTGAACTTTTGGCAAGGATGAACAGGTATTAACGTACCAATAGAAACTTAACACTAGGACTAAGCGATAAACAAAAGAATGAGAAAATTTGTAAACAGGACAGTTTTTGGGTTAGTGTTGCCAACTTTTTCTTTATCTTTGAATTGACAACCTTCGGATTAATTTATATCCAAGGTTCTTGCGATAATTAGTTTCAACCGGTAATTGAAGACAATTCAAATTTTCACTAATTTTAGTAATTTGGTTTCAGTCACTTTTATTAAACAACCTTCTACGCAGAGATTCCCAACCATAGAGTTACATTTCCAAAACGTTTAGTTTTCTGGAAGAATTAAACAATGTCTGCACCGAAACAACTTATTTTCAACAATATCCGCTAAAAGAATACGCCATAGAGATTCTAAATAAAGAACTATATTCGAGACCAATGTATACGATTTAGACTTCCGAATGGGTTACACGAAAGTAGATTAAACACGGCGTGGGATATCCGGTTGAGTTGATCACGTTTTTGCAACAAGATATCCGAGTTTTCACTATTTCCAACATTTCTGCACCTTGACATAATTTTTTTTTCCGATTACAGACCGGAAATCGCAATCAACTGATGGCATGCAGAGAAAAAAAAAGTGCAGGATTGTGTTTAGTTTAGTCTAGTTTAGTGATGGTCAATTTCACGTGGATCGAGCCACCTCGGTCAGCCCACTATGTCTTAGATTCAAATTAAAAACCGAAATACATGTTCTACAAAAAGGAAGGTCTGATTTCACCAGGACCCAACTGCCATGAACCTTTCTGTGATTAACATTGGGTACGGCAAATAGTTCTCGCAGGGGCAGTTCGGTTTTCCCACAATGGCCCACTTCAATCCGACCAGCCATTGTGCAGGAAACAGAAAAAGAACGAGTTCCGGAATTGCCAAAAAACCTTCAGCAAAAAAAAAGAATATAGGAAAATTAATAATGGGTTAGTCAACCACCCCCGTCCCCTATTGATTAATAATAATTTACAAACCTTATTTGGTTGCATAGAACGTAGCGGTTATCCTTTTGACTTCCGAGGGAGGGCAAACTTGAAAGTAGCAAACAATAAACCTTTTGATTTACCAATTTCCGGAACCGACTGATCCTTGAAATGTTGATTTGGTTTTCCACCTAATGAATTTTTTTTTTCCCTCAGTTACGTACGTGGAAACACACACACACACAGAAATAACACATACTCTACCCTCCCCTTTGTCCTTCTTTTCTTTCAACCATTTAAACACACCACTCCCCTTGATACAAAAAAAAACTGTTTAGTCGTTTTTCCCTTTTTCTTTTTTTTTTATTCTTTTCTTTTCTTTTCCTTAAGATAATAGCTGTTAGATTATATTCTCAACTCAATTGACTTATTATCTACCTTCAATACCATCTATCTACAATGTCCTCCTTCAAATTAGCTTCAGAATTACCTGAATGGAAAAAATTGGAACAAACCTACAAGACTGTTGGTGAAAAATTCAGTGTCAGAGATGCCTTTGCTCAAGACAAGAACAGATTCGAAGAATTGTCCTGGACTTACCAAAACTACGATGACTCCAAAATCTTGTTTGATTTCTCCAAGAATTTGATCAACAAGGAAATCTTGGACCAATTGATCACCTTGGCCAAAGAAGCCAATGTCGAAAAATTGAGAGACGCTATGTTTGCTGGTGACCACATCAACACCACCGAAGACAGAGCCGTTTACCACGTTGCTTTGAGAAACCGTGCCTTGAGAAAAATGCCAGTTGACGGTAAAGACACTGCCAAAGAAGTTGACGATGTCTTGCAACACATGAAAGAATTCAGTGACTCCATCAGAGACGGTTCTTGGACCGGTTACACTGGTAAAGCTATTACCGATGTTGTCAATGTTGGTATTGGTGGTTCCGATTTAGGTCCAGTTATGGTTACTGAAGCTTTGAAAGCTTACTCCAAACCAGGTTTGAACGTCCACTTTGTCTCCAACATTGATGGTACCCACACTGCTGAAACCTTGAAGAACTTGAACCCAGAAACTACCTTGTTTTTGATTGCTTCCAAGACTTTCACCACCGCTGAAACTATCACCAACGCTACCTCCGCTAAGAACTGGTTCTTAGCCACCGCCAAGGATCCAAAATACATTGCCAAACATTTCGCTGCTTTGTCTACCAACGAAAAAGCCGTCGAAGCTTTCGGTATTGACACCAAAAACATGTTTGGTTTCGAAAGTTGGGTCGGTGGTCGTTACTCTGTCTGGTCTGCCATCGGTTTGTCCGTTGCTATCTACATTGGTTTCGAAAACTTCAACAACTTCTTGAAAGGTGCTGAAGCCATGGACCAACACTTCTTGACTGCTCCATTGGAAAAGAATATTCCAGTTATCGGTGGTTTATTGTCTGTTTGGTACAACAACTTCTTTGGTGCTCAAACCCACTTGGTTGTTCCATTCGACCAATACTTGCACAGATTCCCAGCTTACTTGCAACAATTGTCTATGGAATCCAACGGTAAATCCGTCACCAGAGCCAATGTCTTCACCAACTACCAAACCGGTACTATCTTGTTCGGTGAACCAGCTACCAACGCTCAACACTCCTTCTTCCAATTGGTCCACCAAGGTACCAAATTGATCCCAGCTGATTTCATCTTGGCTGCTCAATCCCACAACCCAATTGAAAACAACTTGCACCAAAAGATGTTGGCTTCTAACTTCTTTGCTCAATCCGAAGCTTTGATGGTTGGTAAAGACGAAGCTAAAGTTAAAGCTGAAGGTGCCACTGGTGGTTTAGTTCCTCACAAAGAATTCTCTGGTAACAGACCAACCACCTCTATCTTGGCCCAAAAAATTACCCCAGCCACTTTGGGTTCTTTGATTGCTTACTACGAACATGTTACTTTCACTGAAGGTGCTATCTGGAACATCAACTCTTTCGATCAATGGGGTGTTGAATTGGGTAAAGTCTTGGCTAAGGTTATTGGTAAAGAATTGGACGACAAATCCGCCGTTGTTTCCCACGATGCTTCTACTAATGGTTTGATCAACCAATTCAAAAAATGGGAAGCTTAACTATCCAACAAGTTGTAGGTTTTGAATAATTTGCAACTAAACGAGATTACAAAGCTAATGTTTTTTTTATTGATGAACGAACGATTCCTTTTTTTGTTTTTATTATTCACTTGAGTAATTAAAAATTCTTTTTCTTATTTGCCCCAATTCTTCTATAGATTATTTAGTGATGTGTTGAAAGACCATTAAAATATACTTTTTCATAATGTTGTTATTCAGTCCTTTATTGTAGTTGCAAATTGATAGGCTGTAGCAGTCAAAAGAAAAGAAAAAAAAAATCTACGATGAGAAACTAGCAATAGCAAAAAAAAAAAAAAAAATAATCAAGACAGCCTAAGGCAACCTTCAACAACCACTAATAATAGTTCACCTCCCTTCATAAAATTCCCACTTAAATGACAGATATAGAGAACCCAATACTAGAGCAAGAAGATTTAGATAACCCATTAAGAATCATTCTAGTGGTGGATCATCCGGAAGATAAAGAATCCAATGAAATGGAAGAAAGATTGATGGATTCCATACAAAGTTTCCAACAAATGGATCTGTTTTTCGATACATTTGATGAAAAAATAGCAATGCCAAACGAATCCCATATTAAGTATGAAGTGGGAAGTGACGGTTTGGTGGTCATCATTGTTGACAATTTGAGATTACGTGATGAGGTGTTGAAGTTTATTGATTTATATGGTGATGATGAAGGTAGAGAAGAAGAAGATGAAGAAGATGATGATGATGATGATGGCAAGGGATCCCTGAATAAGAAGTCAAAGAAATGATGGTTGACCTCATAAAAAGGTTATTATGTAAAAATATAAAGGATATATAATAGATGGTATTCGTTCAAAGTTTAGAAATATGATTAATTCCTGTTTCAGATGCTTCCAATACGGAAGTTATTGTACAGAATAAAGGAGACTGTTTGTAATGTCTTTGAGGCTAATTTGTGCATTTCCCATTGTTCCTTCTATTTCTTGTATGGAGCCATTTCAATATTTTGTTGTACAATTCTTCTTCTTAGCTCATCAAACAATTTATACTCTCATTTCTTGTTCCTAGATCTAGCATGCAATACAAAGTCATCGTAGCGATAGTAGATGAAGCATCTAGATGTAGCATCTTTAATATTATTTAGTCCTAATTAAGAAAATTAGTAGTGCACATTTGCACAAAACAATAACAAAAAAGGAAATCTGCTTCATATCTCAAAAACGTATATAATAAAACATCTCTCCTTTGCATTCACTTCTGAATCATCCTATTTCCAACTAGTGAAAAGGGGGGAGTTCATTGCTACTTGTCAATACTCAATTGATCATAAGGAGTTCAACAATAGAAACAAATCGGATACCCATACGTTCCTTCAATCATTTTGATCCTTTTTTTCTTCTCAATTTCCACTTTTTCACACCCCTTCCGATACTCCCTACGTAGTACATTTGCATCTTCCTTCTTCATTATCATTACCATCAGATGAACGTTACTTGTTCACCGCCGACCACACCTAGAAAGGGTATGCTTCGCAGAGTACTGATTTCCAAATCATCAACTGCTGTATTGAACGATCACCTCAATATAGCAAAATCAACTCCGGATCATCAAATTGCCCAGTTATTTGATCATATTTGGTCGTTGACTACTAATAAGGAAACCATTCCTGTGCATGATTTATTCACCTTGTTAAGACACCTAGAAAGTCAATTATTGGTAGCTACTTCCAGTGATCCTCCTTTCCTAACTAATGATTTCATCATCAGATCCCGTATTATTGAACAGAGCGAGGATTTTGAAACTGTCACGAAGTCGCAAGCATTTCGTATAATTCGCAAAAGTTTAGAGAACATTCAATTATCCGGTTCATATTTTGGTAGATCATTAGGAACAACTGGGTCTTCAGAACAGTATATGTTGAGATCCGACGATAACTGTCTCACGAATGACACCATATCTGAGGACTATGATAATGATTATGACGAAACTGCCACACTAATGGAAATGAAACAAAAGTCCCCATTAAGAGATGATCTGGAAGGTTGCGTTGACCAACTAGATATACAGAACAAATTGACAAATCCGAATATAAAATTAGCATTAGAAGAATTGAAAATATGGCATAGAAAATTGGATAAACGATTCACCATGATAGAGATTGCATTAGATGAGATGAAGAGAAGGAATAGTTTAGACTCGGAAGAGTTAATGACATTGACGAAGAAATATGATCACATAAATGATCAGATTGAGAATATGAGGGAAGAAATATTGGAATATAGTAATAGTAATGAATCGGTTAATTATAGAGTAAAAATCAACTTGAAAAAATCAAACTGTGCAAGAAATGACGAGCCGGACTTGCTTTTCTTAACTAGGGATGATGATGACGAGTTGGTATTAAATGATTTACGAGCACTTCAAAATAAATTGCATGCAGAAGTGGACATAAACACCTTGGAATTGTCGCCCGCTGAAACTACATCGGGTGTGGAATGTACTCCAGACAAAATTGATGATTATAGTGCAACACTGGAAATAAAGAAAATACTTTCAGATGAATCGCGTGTTGTAAAACAAGAACAAGAGGAATTTTATCAACAAGAAGAGAAAGATACCCATTCTGTAAGACTTGATGAAGACCCAATTGTGAGTATTAACGGTATTAATAAGTCAGAGTCAAGTGAAGAAAATTTGCGATCGAATGTTTTCTTTTTTATAATCATCATATTATTTTTATATTGTCTACTTGATAACTAAATATAAATTAACGAACATGGTATACATTGTAGAAAATGAAAGGAATCAAAGTTTATATGAATTACTGTAGATCAACTTCACTATCAAAAATCATACTCCCTATAGAGAAAGTAACACCTTCGTTTGCAGCTTTCAAGTATTTCTGCAACTCATCTCCATGTATTAACTTTTTTGTACATGCTACTGATTGACCGTTCATGCAAGAATAAACTATTCGTCAAATTAAACTTTGCCCAAGTTTGTATTTTTGATTCTTCAATGCCCACCAGGGTAAAGCTAGTTTAAAAAAAATTTAGTATTTGTAAGGAATAATTTTAATGTTTCGGATTCAAGGTCAAGAAGAATCTTTCATTATATTGGATTACAAAATTTGAGAGAAATTTAGACTCTTCAACTTCGTTCCAAGATTCCATGTAATCAGCATTGCGTTTTCTCTTTTTTGAATTTGGATGCCGTTGAGTTCAAGAAGAGAGACTTTGTTCGTAATTTAACAAATTTCATTACACCCATGTAGCAATATTTGTTAGATTACGATTGCTATCTGCATGGCCTAGGTGTACTGTTATTTATTATTATATTTTTATTACCGACGCTTTGTAGGAATTAACAAGCATTAAAGTTGCAGAATATATTTTGTCTGCAAAATCTAAACTTTCCTAAGAAAATACCCGCTTTGCGTTTGAAATATTTAATCGCAAAAGTTCCCTTTACGGATGTACAATAGAGAAAAAGAAAAATAAAATAATAAACTAAGATCTTTAGCAGTGCTTTAGAACTAAAGCATATTTATTATGGTCTTTTTGCATCCCAGCTAAGAGTTCTTTACTACTAGTTTAGGAAATTGAGCAAATCAAGCTCTTTTCTTTTTTTTTTAACTTCAGAAGTTTGTTGGAATTGAAGTAATTCGGCAACAAAATTCACGTATTCCCTCCAATACCATTTAGAATTGCCGTGTTATGTCCACAATTTCAGGTAGGACTCTAATTACAATGACATTGTGCCAACGAATTCTTTAAAAGTATAATAATAATGGCATTGAGGAATAAGAACAATAAAAATATTGATTCTACTTCTTAAAAAACCAATAAGATGTCATACATCAAACTCTTTGATCAAAAAAAAAAAAAATTCAGAGAAGTAGGAAAAAGGGAGGTCCATTATATTCATATACAATCACAGGAAATCTCAAAGCGTACCCAAATGTTAATACTACACCCCCCTATAATAGAAACTATTCAGTAGAGTTGAACATTTTAACTTTAATTTTCTTTTCACCGACTAGAAACGAAAAGTAACAAAAGCCAAGAGAAAGAAAAGAACCCTACAAAGCTTGAAAATCGTATTCGTAGTTGAGAGAAGAAAATATAATTATTCTTTGGTGCTTAATTTTTTTGTGTACTTTCAGGGATTTAAATTTTTCTGATAGGTGGAACCAGAATTTAGAACAATGAGAACATGCTTCCCTATTTTGGTCTAAGAACTGTCTGCACAACAAAACTAACAATATTATATCTTTAGTGGTGTTTTAATTCTTTTCTATTGTTATAATTCTAGTTCAATATTAGTCAATCAAATTGAGGAATTGTGTGAATTTCATATTAAATACGATAAAAGTTGATGGTGCTTTGTGATTTAGAGTTTACGTTATCCTTATGGTATTCAACGGCTACCTTGTACTTGTTTAATATTTTTTTGCTCTTAAATTGGTTTATGACTACTCAGGTGTCTTGGTTTTCTGTACCGGTTAACTTTTTTCAGAATACGTCAGAAACACAAGTGTCAGATACCCCAATATATTAAATGGTTTGAAAAATGGTTACGAGCAGTGATTTTACATCTACCTCTACCCTTCTTTGTAGAAAAGTGTGTAATTGGATTATATGCTTCGAATCTTATTATTTTTGCCACAAAAAGAGAAAGAAAAACATTCAAAAGAGCTTTCTCTAGAATGAACAATATGCTTCTTCTCGGGACCACTAGATTTTTCTCTGTTAACTTCTGTATCATTAAAGAAACGAACACATATGCCTCAATAAAATTTCTTCTAGGTTCGTATGGGTCAGTTTACAAAAAAAAAAAATTCTTATTGTAAAAGAGGTTCATAACCATATTGTCCAAACAAAGATCGAATTTGAAGATTAGGTTTTTTTTTTTTTGAATTTAACCCTTCAAGCATTACATGTAGATTCCCAGTATCAATGGCACCAAACAAAGGAATATAATAATGTTGCGTGTTTATTAATACGGGTTCGTACTTCAGAAAAAGTACATGATAAATACAAATAACAAAATTATAATGCCAAATCCTCAAGAGCGGTCATAATAGCACTCTCCTCTTTGGCTTGTCTTATAGAGCACTAAACTGTCACCATATAAACAACAATTTACAAATCATGTGGAAGATTTTAATTCCAAAGTCATTCAGAATTCAAAATTTTCAAAATTTTCAACACAACTGGTATATTCGAGCTTCAATAGCCAGTGCGTATAAACTTAAGTTCTTTGCATTCCAAAAAATGCACAAATACTTCTTGGCCATTGTCATTCGGAAATTTTCCAATTGGTTCAATTAAAGTTTACGCAATCAAAAAAACCCCGCTAGTCAATATCCAAATATCCGGTAAATGCATGATTTCTAGTGCTCTAATTCTCATGCTCTAGCTAGAACAAATATTAGGAGAGTTGTAGGAAAATGCTTTAGAAAGCATAGAAAATCGCCTCACGAATAATTGCACTAATACTCACCTTATACCCCGTATTATTCACATGACTGCAAACCTGTAAATACTTCACATTAATGTATGTCATGGTAACCAGGAGTAACACAACATATTCTTCTTCTTGGAATAAATTGAGCCACGAGTTGCGATTGGAGTTAATTTGCTCAGGATTTTGGAACCAAGTTTATTAATAGAAACATCTTCCTTGAGCCACATGTGAATAAAAAGAAATACAATATCTCCAACAATTGAATACAATCCCTATATAGTCACAAAATTTGGTAAATGCATAAACTCTTCTATCTAATTTGTGTGTCTTATTGGCTCTTTATGGTGAATGCAAAAAAAAAATGCACACCTTTGTGCAACGAAACTAAATTGCAAAAAACACCAAAGAAAAAAATAAAAAATAAATACTAAAAGTAGAACTAAAACACTCTCTTCCCGGTTGAATGCTCCCTTCGTGAATTGATTGCAATTCAACTAGTCTCCCAATCCTCCGTGAACATTTACCCAACTTCCCTCAGCTTTCCTTGCTTTTGCTATTACCAATTTTGAAATGTGGTTTCCTTATATAAACGCTCCCCAATTCTTCTTAAATTTTATAATTTTGATTTTTAGTTTATATCAGTAATTCAACAAACAACTAAATGGTGGGTATTAAGAGAATACTTGCTACTACGTGCCTACTTTTGCACTCAACCTTAGGAATTGATATCACACAAGATCGTGTTGATCGTGGTACTATTGACTTGAGTATTGGTGATATCACAATTCACTCTGGTGCCTCCTGGTCTATTATCAATAATGCTGTTTCTGCAATTGTGGGTTCGTTATATGTCCAATCTAATGCTGGTTTTTACATCAGTCTGACATCCCCATTACTTGGTCTTCAAGTAACTTTAACCTCCCTTCTTAACTCAATTAACAATGATGGTATTATCGCTTTCAATTCAGTCGCTTCTTTGACTTCTTCAACTTATAATTTAGTTGGTGCTTCGTTTACTAATACTGGTGAATTGTATTTTGGTGCATCTGGAGTTCTTCCAAGTTTGATGTCCATAACTGCTGCAAGCTGGGATAATGAAGGTTTGTTGGTGTTCTACCAAAACCAAAGAGCTTCTGGTTTTGTGACTTTGGGTACACCTGGTTTAGCAATTACAAATAACGGTCAGATCTGTTTGTATAATGAAGTTTATCAACAGACTACTCCAATTACTGGTTCCGGTTGTATTACTGCTCAAGTCGACTCGTCCATCTACATTCCAAACTCTCTTTTATCGGTTGCTACCACCCAAAATTTTTACTTAGCTGATAGTCAATCTTCTATTATTGCTCAAGCAATTTCTACTCCTCAAACCTTCAATGTCTACGGTTATGGTAATGGAAACAGAGTTGGATTAAGTGTGCCTCTTATTGGTGTGCCATTGGTCAGTCCTGCATACAGCTATAACGCCAACACAGGAATTTTAACTTTACGAGCAACCCTTCTCACGCAAAATTTCAATATTGGTTTAGGATACGATCCAAGTTTATTCCAAATTGTAACAGACTTAGGTGGTGGTTTACAAACAACATTATTAGGCAGTGTTCAATATAATGGACCAGTTCCTCAACAATCATTGCCTTCTGCTTGTCAAATTCAATGTAAACAACTTCCTACTATTCCTGGAGTGGAACCAACTGAATACACAACAACAATTACCACCACTGCATCCGATGGTTCAGCGTTAACCGAAACCGGTATTGTCGACATTACAACTGATTCTCAAGGTTCTTGGTACACATCTACTACTATTTTCCCAACTTTGTCCTCCGAATCTCAACCTGAATCATCCACTAGTGAAGCAGTGTCATCATCCGAATCTAGTGTTGATGCTTCAGTAACAGAATCTGCATCCCAGTCATCCAGTGAAGAACTTTCCACATCATCAGAAGAACCTTCGACTTCAGCATCTGAATCTTCTACAGGAAACGAGTCATCCTCTGTTCAATCTTCATCTGAGGAATCATCTGCTCAATCTTCATCTGAGGAATCATCTGCTGAATCTGCATCGACTGTAACTGCATCAGAATCATCCGATGCCCCATCATCTACTGCTGAATCCGTTACCGAATCCGGGTCTACTACCGCCTCAGAATCATCTACAGGTGCCGACTCGTCAGAGATTCCATCATCGACTGAAGAATCTTCCAGTGCAATTGAATCATCCACTCAAACAGATTCATCTGAAATTCAATCATCAACCGAACAATCTTCCGGTACATCCGAAGCATCTAGTGTATCTGAACTTGCATCTGAATCTACCACTGAACCAGTATCTTCTACTTTATCGGAATCATCTCAAGGAACATCTTCAGCCGAAGTTTCCTCTTCTGAATCAGAATTGGTTAGCACATCCGAAACCAACTCTGATATCCAAACTGAGTACACCACCACTTGGACTACCACCAATAGCGATGGATCTGTTGAAACTGATTCTGGTATTGTCACTCAATCTGGCACTTCATTCAGTACATTGACTACTTTCCCACATGAGAGTTCTGATATCCAAACTGAATACACCACCACTTGGACTACCACCAATAGCGATGGATCTGTTGAAACTGATTCTGGTATTGTCACTCA
>JANIWD010000136.1:0-31001 GCA_030557875.1 Candida neerlandica
TTTATCGTGAAACTTGTGGAGAGAATTGTTCCATATGTTTATAGGCTTTTTTCTTTTTCCTTTTTATTTAAAATTTTTCTTGTGTCGGGAAACGCAGCATCACCATATTTACAATGTACCTGCTATCACGTGGTATGGCTCAAACTTTTTCTGCATGTAAGGTATGTGTTGCATCTGCGACGTGTACACGCAAAAACGTGTGACAATAAACCACGTGTACGAAAATCACGGGAAACTCATTCACGGGTAGTGATATCACGTGTGTATTTACACGTGATTATATTTCATTTTTGAATAATGTGAAAGGAAATTAGATGGTGATTTCATACATGACTATCTCCTGTGGTGTGGGTAGTGCATCAAAGTTGCATGATGTATGTATCCCTTTTTATACTTTTCAATTTTCATTTGTAGCTAATAAACAGAGCAACATCAGAAGACTCAGAGGCTTAAACTAATGTTGTTATTTAAAAAATCAGAACAATTAACGGAACAACTACAGGAAATAAACCGGTGGAACTATCTGAAACACTTTATACTTCTTCTCTTGGCAACCTGTTGATCAAAGCTCGGAAATTTGGTTTCCTCTTTTCGACGTAGCTAAATCCGGTTTTTTTTTTGCAATTGATAGCACAAACCTTTAGTTAATGAAAAAAAAAGAAAAATTTTCAATCGTTATTTCAACGATTCAGCTAATGAGCCCCCAAATTTTGTCTATATGGGGAAAGTGTATGCGCAAGGACAATGGTAATAGGCATAACTAAATAATAGGATATAACTAAAAAATATCAGTTTTTGTGCGTGTATATGTGAAATTCTTATGGTCACACGATTCATTTCTATATTCGGAGAATGGCGGATTTACTTTTGCGCGCCAATAACCTATTGTTTAGCAACATATTTTTAAATAGTTATGGCTATTGTTCGGATGAGGCTTTTTGTTGTCATTAGACCAGTTAGAATACTATAGAATAACAGAGGTTGTTTGGGGATGTTTGACCTTCTGAAGCTGGATTGATTGACTTTGTATATAATTCTGTTTTGCAAATACCAGAATGAGTTCTTCTTCAATGATACAATTCAACAACTTGATACCCTTTACCTTTACTTGAATTGATTTACCCGTGTGTAATTCGGATAAAAAAAATGCCTCCAAATTTCTTTTACTTTCTTTTTTTTTATTTTATGCTGTTATAATAATTTTTTTAGGGCACTTACACAAAATATAAATTTGTACCATTCATCATACAATTGAAAACCGCTATACTGTTGTTTCTTACTCTGAAAATTTTTTCTTTCAAACGATGGCCCCTATTCCTTCAACGGACAACAAGTCTGTGATTGGTTCCACTTCTCTATCTTTCTATATATAAATAGTCAGGGATAGCCCACGTGGGATTTTTGGTTTCTTTTTTTTTATGATTTCTTCTCCATATGTCTTTTTATTCAGGTTCATTTATCTGATGGTGATAGTTTTGTGTTCGGAAAATTGGAACAAGGCATCCAAGATGAACAAAATTTTTCTTGGTTTTCACATCCTAATTTTCTGAACGAGTTAACAGTCACACGATATTTAACCCTTTTCGACTGTTCAACTGTCTTATATATTTTTCCTTTTTTTTATATATATTGATTTACTCTTTATTACTTTTTGGTATTAGTTTAATTTCACAACCATTCTGCCCTATTAGATGAAATTCTCACATTCATTGAAGTTCAACTCTGTTCCTGAATGGCAGGATAACTACTTGAACTATCCTACTTTAAAGAAGACTGTTTACAAGTTACAACAAGACCAACTTGTTAATAATGGTCCAGAAGAACAAGGTTATACTGTTAATGCTAACCAGACTACAGTAAGTGAATTGGTTGACTCTTTCAAATCAAGCAACCCAACTAGAGTTATTGAAGGGTCTTCAAAGAATACTGAAACCAGTAAGACCTCGAAGAACGCTCTTAAGAATAGATTAACTAAGAATATTTTTAATAAATTTAAAAAGACATCTGACGATAGTGATGTTGAAATTCAAGAATATAGTGTCAATGATGATTTAGAAAAGAAAAATGTTGCTGTTTCAAGTGTTGATAAATATTCCGACGAAAAGGATTCCGAAATTAGATCGTTCACAGGTGAAGTTGAGGGTTCATCTTTTGATTCTTCTTATAAGAACAACGCTGATAATAACGACGACGTCATTCATCAAATTTTGGAAAACGATAATGATGATGAATTCAGCAATCCAAAATCATTATCTTTTGATCCTTTGAAGGTTTTTGGTAAACAATTGTTAGGTGAATTGGAAAAAATAAACACTTTCTATGATGCAAAAGAAGAAGAGCTTTCCAAAAGCTACGATAACTTCATCAAGGATTTGCAGAACAAGAATGTAAACATTGATGATGTATTCAGATTCACCCAAGCTTATTATTCCGATCCTGAAGCTATCTACACTGATTCCCATCACCAATACCATATTCAATCTACTTTATCCAGAACGGTAACTAATGGTAGTGTCTTTGACACCATCAATCATATTGACAATGATTATGATCAACAATTGCAAAAACAAAGAAGTCGCACTGCATCCCATTCCCACTCTCGTCATGATTTGGAAAAGCAAGGTGGTCCAGAGGTATATGTCCAAGAAGAAGAATCTGAAGATGACGATGATGACGATGACGATGTTATGGCAAGTCAAGACTCAGTGTTGCTTAAACATTCTGATTTTAACATTAAACAACAATTAAAAGTCACTTTAAAAAGAACTGCTGTTACTTTGTTCATTGACCTTTCTGAATTGAAGTCATTTATTGAATTGAACAGAATTGGGTTTACAAAGATTTGTAAGAAATTTGATAAAACATGTGGTTATTCAATGAAGGAAGATTTTATCAACAATTTCTTGCCTACTTATTCCAAAGTTTTCCAACCTGATACCATTCAAGGCTTGGATTTCAAATTGAATGAAATTGTCAAAATTTACTCATTCTTAACTAACAGATTATCTTCAGACACCACTGTTGAAGATTTGGAAAATGTTAAAACCGAATTAAAATCCCACTTGAGAGACCATATTGTCTTTGAAAGAAACACCGTCTGGAAAGACATGTTGTCTATGGAAAAGAAGTCTTATAATTTGGATTTGGACAATTCTGCTGTTCAACACAATAAAATGGGGGATGAAGCCAATATAACTAACTCAATGATGTACATCGATATGAAAAGTCTCAAATTCCCTAAGAATATCACAATCTTTGGCTATGACCATATCTCCCTTCCAAGATTCTTGTTCACCACACAAATGTTAAAAGTGACAATTACCGTAATTGTGTTTATCATCTTGCTTGCTGTCAAAACTTTCAATGATCCAGTTCAAGCTCGTTGTTTAGCTGTGCTTGTCGCCTCTGCCATGCTTTGGGCCTCAGAAGCATTGCCATTGTATGCAACTGGTTTATTGGTTCCACTTTTGGTTGTTACTTGTAAAGTCTGTAAAGTATCTGGAAGTGATGAGCCAATGACTGCAGCTAGTGCATCCCTGTATATTTTGGGAACCATGTGGAATTCTACTATTATGATTTTGATTGGTGGTTTCACATTAGCTGCCGCATTATCTAAATACAACATTGCTAAAATCATCTCCTCCTTTATATTAGCAGCTGCTGGTACTAAACCACGTAATGTTCTTTTGGCTATTATGGGAGTTTCATTATTCTTATCCATGTGGATCTCTAATGTTGCTGCTCCGGTCTTGTGTTATTCCCTTATTCAACCAGTTTTAAGAAGTATTCCAACTGAATCCCCTGTCGCACAAATGTTAGTGTTGGGTATTGCTTTGGCTTCTGATGTTGCTGGTATGGCTTCTCCGATTGCTTCCCCACAAAATGTTATCGCCATCGAATCTATGGATCCAAATCCAGGTTGGGGTAAATGGTTCGCTGTTGCATTACCTGTATCTATTCTTTCTGTCGTCTTGATTTGGGTCGAATTAATCACCACTTTCAAGATCAAAAATGTCAGATTGCAACAATTCAAGCCAATTAAAGATAGATGGACTGTTAAACAAATCTTCGTGTTTACAGTCACATTGGTTACTATTCTTTTATGGTGTGTTATGACTAAGATTGATGGAACTTTTGGTGAGGCCGGTATTATTACCATTATCCCAATTGTTTTGTTTTACGGAACTGGATTGTTGAAAGTCGACGATTTGAACAACTATCCTTGGTCGATCGTACTTTTGGCCATGGGTGGTATCGCTTTGGGTAAGGCTGTTACCTCATCTGGTTTGTTAAAAACCATTGCATTATCTTTACAAAAGAAAATCATGAATTATGATGCCTTTGTTGTTATGCTTATCTTTGGTGCTTTAATCTTGGTTGTTGCTACTTTTGTCAGTCACACTGTTTCTGCTCTTATTATTGTTCCATTAGTTAAAGAAGTCGGTGAATCCTTACCTACCCCACATCCATTGATGCTTATTATGGGTGTTGTTTTGATTGCGCTGGGCGCCATGGGTTTGCCAACTTCCGGTTTCCCTAACGTTACAGCAATCGGTATGCGAGACGAAGTCGGTAAACCGTATGTGACGGTCAATATGTTTATAACCAGAGGTGTTCCTGCAAGTATTATTGTTTATCTCTGTGTTATTACTCTTGGTTATGGTATCATGCACTCTATTCAATTTTAAGTCCACTATATGTTGGATGTGTATTTTAGTTGTTGTAAATTATATTTGTATATTAGAATGTTAATGTTTTTTTTTTATATTGAATTTGTTGATTTTGCGGCGTATTTTTATCTTGCTGCTGTTTGCATCATTAACGGTTGCTAGAAATTAACGTGGTATTAATATGTATTGTAGTCTATTATACATTCTTTGTTTTGTCCTACTTAATGGTTAACTCCATACATGTTATCTTGTAAACGTTGATAAGTACCAGCATCGTCCATTCTTTTGAGTAAAGTGGCCAAACCCGGAGAATAAGTTGGATCGGTTAATATATATTGCAAACCATTACTCAAGTAACCTTGTTTCTTTGCAAATTGGTAGTAAGTATTCAAAGGAAAATTGTTAAGAAGACCGGAACTATACAATCTTCCAGCAACAGTTTGTGCCAAGGTACCCAAATTTGGATTTTCAAGAAGTTCCATAACCAATGGAACAACAATGCCTGAGTTGTTCAAAGCAACCACAATATCACTTACTGAAGATTGAACTAAAGATGATGAAGCAACAGTATTTATTATGTTACTGACAAACGAGTTAAAGGAACCAGCATATTGGTCACTTTCATCTCTAGTATTGAGAGCATCATGGACATATTCATTCAAAGATCCAAAATATTCATCTTCTTCATAAGTTTCTTTCTTGTCAAGGATAACAGCATCTTCTTGTTTGAGATTAACTCCTTTGATTTGACTTTGATTGGTACTGTTAGTGTTTGCTTTACTGGTTGTGTTTGCAATCAAATCAGCCAAATATGGAATGGTTAATTCATGACCATTACCCAAGCCAATCAATAACCAGCCGACCCAAACATTGTTAGGACTTCCCAAGATTCCACCAACAAAATCGGACAACTTGGCATTGTTTGTATTGTTCAATAATAAACCGGAAGCAGTTGATTGGATCAAGCCTGAAGATAATACAGAGTCCAAGAGCTCAGTGACGTTGATATTGATGTTAAACCCGTCAAAAGTTGTGTTTCCACTTTCAACGGCCCCTAGTAAACCAACGGTGAGGTTGGCCAAATTGTCCATTCTGGTTTGTGATGAAGTGACATCAGTGACAATGTCTTGTATAAGACCTGATTGTGCGACAGCTTGGAAAAGACCAGTGAATTGTTCGATTTGGGCTTCGTCTCTCTTCTCTAAATCAGAAGATAAGTCTCTTATACTGTGTAACAAATAGTCATATCGGGTGTAATCAATGTCATCTTGTTGTGGTGATGGTGAGGCTGAACCAAGTGCAGGTAAAAAAAATGACACAACCGGAAGTACGTGGGATAATGCAAAAAATTTCATACTTTATGAATACAGAAGTTATTACAATCTAACGGGGGTGTATGGTCTAATAGAAGTATTGGTATTCGTGAAAATGAAAGAAATGATGAATAACAACTAGGAAAACAAAAAAAGAACGGGTAGTTATAGGTTTTCAAAAACTTCGGTAGAAAGTTTTTTTTTATTTTTTTTTTTTTTTTCTAGAGGCTAAAGGCTTTGACTTATATATGAGCTTCATGCTACCACAAAATGGGAGTTGCTTGTGTGTGTGTGGTATTTTAAAACTTCCTTGTTGTGTGTTTTCCTAATGGGAAATGTTCGTGTTATTTTTTATTTTTCTATGAGAAACAACTCTTGTGCGTAATTTTGTGGTCCTTTTCCTAAAATGGAAACTTTGTTCCAAAATGTTGACTTTTTTTTTTCACTTCTCTTCTTTTATTTCATTGCCATTATTCTTTTTGTTCGATGTTCTGGTTTGGTTCCGTGGTGAGAAAAAAGGGGCTACAACAACATTTAATGGAGACGCAAACGGGTAATATTCATGATACCATTATCGTACTACTTTATAGGCAACAGTGGTGTGATACTAGAATGATTAGTAAGAGAATGGACTACTTGTCCAACAAATTTATTTTCGTACAGCACAACAATTTACAAAGTCGTTCTGTGTAACGATGTCAAATTGCACGGCCATACCGCACACTCGAATTGGTACCGAGACGAACAGAGGCAACTCAAGACAGTAAGACAAAAAAAAATCACCAAATTAGGAAACCAAATTTTTTTTTTTTTTTGACAGAATGGATCTCAGCACTACAAATTGAACAATAATAGGTATGACATTGTTAACACATTTTGATGGTATCAAAATAAGATTGTT
Source organism: Candida neerlandica (assembly GCA_030557875.1). NCBI lineage: Eukaryota > Fungi > Ascomycota > Pichiomycetes > Serinales > Debaryomycetaceae > Candida > Candida neerlandica. Next base: position 6,885 of record JANIWD010000136.1, read on the forward strand.
AAAGTTTTTAAAAGATAAAAATAAGATTCTTAACCCTACCCGGATAGAAATAGAAAATGAAAAATTGCCAGATAGGGTTACAAAACTACCTCAAGTAAATCGGGGAGATGCAGTTTCAATTTCCGCTATGTACTATTTCAAGCATGATATTAATATATCCTACAGTTATCCCATTTTTTTTTTTATTTCTTGTACTTTCTTCGATGTCACACTCATCATCACCTATAACAAGTTTTAAAGAGTAACCGAAATAATTTAGAGAATTTTTTATTTTTATATTTATTTTTTTAATCTACTAATTCCTTTTAATACCAGGTCCTGATTCATATATTTCGAATAGTATTCCGTGTTTTTCTTTTTTGTTCATAACCAATATATTATAGAGAAGAGAGGATGAAGTTCATAGTAACAATCCTATGTCTATTCATCGCAATAGCAAATTGTCTCCCAGCAATTACTCCAGTCCAAGGAACTACTTTTGACTTGGAAAGTCAAATTGAAGATTTTGCAGAAACCAATCTCGATGACAAAGCATTGCAATTATATCACGAAGTGGTCAACTCCTTTAAAGATTATTCCAAAAGTCAAAGCAAGAATTTGGTTAGACGTGATGATGTACTTGAACTACAAATTGAAGCCATTTTAACCATGGTTAACAGTTCGGGAATCATTTGGCAGGTCTTGGATGTCATTGCCAACGATTCTTCCAGAGTTCAAACATTGAGTAATATTACCAGCTCATTGTTAGGAGGTAGAAATATCACTATCAATCTTGCAAGTTTACTCCTGGCATCAAGTTCTTTATCCAAAAGCGTCAACTTAACTGGTATCATTACTGCAGTTGAACAATCCGGATTGGTCACCTCAATTTTGGATGGCATTTTATTGGACACCAATTTCAGACCTCGTTTAGTTGATTTGATCTACAGATTTGTCATCTCAAAACAAGATATCTTGTTGTATTTGTTTGCCGTTATTTCTAAAAGAGATGGAATGCTCCTGGAAGGTGATTTATATGAAGTTCTTACGAAACGTGCCGATGACTACAATGGTACCTTAGTTTCCTTCCTCAACGATGCCATTGGTACTATACTTTCTTCACCATTGGTTGCCAACGTTGCTACCGATTTCTTGGATGCTTTGAATGATACCGGATTTGCAGTTTACACTATACAAAGATTTCTTTCAAGTGACACTTATCTCAACATGAGTGTCTATTTGATTGACAACATTTTATCATCTTCGGGAGTCACTATTGATACCAGTGGATTTAACATTACTCGTTTGATTGGTGCTGCTTTGAGCAATCCAACTGCCATTGCCTCCGCCGTTGGTTCATTATTAGACGGAGACACTTCTCAATTCCTGGGCTACCTTGGTAAATATGCTAGTGCAGTTGGATCAATTATCCATGATTTGGAAGCCAAAGGATTATTTGCTGAATTAAACAGTTACATCTTTGGTGATACTGGATCCACTACATCTGCTGCCTCAACCTCTGGTTCTGGTTCTAGTAATAATAAGGATGTTGTTACAACTACTACATCTGGTAGCTCGATCTCGGCTTCAACTACTAGACAATCAAGTAGTGCTACAAATGGAGCTGCCGCCGTTGCTGTCTCCAATTTATTCATTGGATCTGATTCTAATTCCTCCTTACTTAAAGCATTGTTCGCCATTGTTGGTGGTGCTTTGTTAATGCTTTAAGCAAGATAGTTCAGCAAATTACATAATATCCGTTTTACATTTTATTACATTTTATAATATTTTAAAGCTTCTTTCGTTGCCCTTTAATACATAAAAAATTTCTTTTATATATTTGAATTACGGTTTTACTCTCTCATGTTGATCACTCGAACACGTAGAATTTTACTTTGATTATCTTGAGATTTGATTCTTATATTAATCATACACTAGACCAGAAGAAATAAAATTTTTTTTGTATATTTTGAAGATTTTTTAATATAACATTTGCAAAAAGTAAAAAAAGATAAAATAAAGTAAAGACCGAAAATAAAATAAAGTAAAGATTGGAGTTTTCCAATTATCAATCGGAAATTAGAATAGTTTGACTAAGATAAACTAAACCAGACCTGTAGCAGCTGGTTGTTCGGTAGTAGGCTGAACAGTACCAGTATCTGTTGGAGTATCTGTTGGAGTATCTGTTGGAGTGTCAGTTGGAGTGTCAGTTGGAGTGTCAGTTGGAGTGTCAGTTGGAGTGTCAGTCGGAGTATCTGTTGGAGTATCTGTTGGACTATCTGTTGGACTATCTGTTGGACTATCAGTTGGACTATCAGTTGGACTATCAGTTGGACTATCAGTTGGAGTATCAGTTGGACTATCAGTTGGAGTATCAGTTGGACTATCAGTTGGACTATCAGTTGGACTATCAGTTGGACTATCAGTTGGAGTATCAGTTGGACTATCAGTTGGACTATCAGTTGGACTATCAGTTGGACTATCAGTTGGAGTATCAGTTGGAGTATCAGTTGGACTATCAGTAGGCTCCTCGGTATCTGTTGGTTCTTCAGTATCTGTTGGAGTCTCAGTAGGCTCCTCGGTATCTGTTGGTTCTTCAGTAGGCTCCTCGGTATCAGTTGGTTCTTCAGTATCAGTTGGTTCTATTGTAATCGTATACTGAGTCTTAACGGTAGAATCTGGATAAGTAATGATCGATTCATACACATAACATGTTTCAGTGATAGTTTTTTTATGGTCGTGATTCTTAGTGACAGTAACTGTTTCTTTTTTAGTTTCTGTTATGATAATGGTCTTTTCTGAATTTCCACCACTTCCACTTCCTGAACCGCTACCAGAGCCGCTACCCGAACCACTTCCAGAACCACTTCCAGAACCACTTCCAGAACCAGAGCCAGAACCAGAGCCTGATCCATTACCAGGACCGCAAGGACAGTAGCAATTACCTCCTCCACTACCTGATCCACTACCACTGCCGGAACCAGATCCACTACCGCTACCACTACCGCTTCCTGAACCTGATCCACTACCGCTGCCAGAACCTGATCCACTACCGCTGCCAGAACCTGATCCACTTCCAGAACCGGATCCACTACCGCTTCCTGAACCAGATCCACTTCCAGAACCGGATCCACTACCACTACCACTACCACTACCACTACCGCTGCCGGAACCAGAACCTGATCCACTTCCAGAACCTGATCCACTACCACTTCCTGAACCAGATCCACTTCCACTGCCCGAACCATGACCACCTCCATGACCACCACCGTGGCCGTCACCAATACAAGATGAATGAGGGCAGAAAGTAGTCTTCGTTACACCTGGTGGGAAAAGTTCAATTGTAGAAGTTTCACAAATCAAGTAGGTAATAGTTTGGTTTCTAGTGTTAAGCGAGGTACTTGTAGAACAATCCGAATGGTCATCGCATGTAACATAAGTTAAAGTAATATCATCCGAAACTGAAGAAGTCAATTCACAATAAATTGGAGGTTCGACTGGTGGGTCGGTGATTTCTGGTGGACAATCAACTGTCGTAAAAGTAGCTTCTCCAAAAGTAGTTGTTCCAAGGGTACAGTCATCTGAAGGTGTGATTTCTGGAGGACATGTAGACAAAGTATATTGAGTGCTGTCATACTCGTAAACAGTAGTTCCACACTCAGTTGGAATTGGACACGTAGTAGAAATGTGAATTGCATCCCAGTCTCTGCTTTGTATTTCTAAACAGCCATCACTAAGAGTTTTGGTTGTTGCACAATCAAAACCGATGGAATCACCTTCTGTAATAAAATTACAACCGCCAGTGGAACAAGTGGAGTACCAGTAGTCCATTCCATAATAGCTGGTGTACATGTAATCACAGTTACCAGTGGCGCAATATTTTGTTCCTTCATAAGTAGTACATCCATCGTCTGGGTTTGGTGGCCACCCAGGTGGAGGAGTAACTGATGATTGTGGGCAATCTAAAAATTCAATCTCGGTGGTATATGTTCCACTAGTGAAAAAAACACCACAGCCGGCATGTGCAGAAATTATTTCATCGTCAGTAACTGTGGAGTTGATCACTTCTTCTGAAGGTGTAGCTTCGTCTGATACAGGAGCATCGGAAATTGGTTCCACTTGTGGAGTTAAAATGATAGCATCGGAAGGAACAACTTCAGCAGGTGGAGAAGGAATGTTTTCCTCTAAAAATGAAATTGTTGCTGCCAGTGTAACACTTAAAATAGCAAATAAAATATGAATGTTTAACATTTTTGATTAATTCAATAGACAAAAAAAAATAGAATAGTGGAATTGAATATTCAGTTGAAAGTAACCGGTTTCTAGCCATATTTATAGTTGATATCGGACCCACTTGAGGTCACAACACTTAAACCTCCCTTTCGTTAGTTTGCAGTTAATAATCACACTGGGATAGGTAGAGTTGCGAAGTTGGGTTTTGTTTTGGTTGCTAAAATTAGGAGGCTTTGCCAAGGAACAATTTTGCGGCCCTTTCCTCACGTTACTTTTTTTTTTGTTTTTTCTGTTTATAGATTTTTCTTTACCCCAATAAAAACATTGGACCACAAAAGGAACGTAAACTCATACACGTTCATTATCAAAGTCATTAGATTAATTTTAGAAATATCAGCCAAGATCAACTATTTTCGGAATCTAGATTCAATAGAATGTAGAATATTAATCAGTTCTTTAAGTTTTTTCTTGTCTATAAAGTTCTCGCATGGTTTTCAAACCGTACATAACCATGTAGTTATTCATCCTTCTTATTCGTCTTGTCTTCTTTTGGAACTACCACCAACTGTTGGATTCCTTTGTTCTTTTACAAAAAAAAATACTCTAATGCTCGTAAAATTTCTTGACTCAACCCACTTCGTACGAATTCATTTTGGTTTGACTGTGTACGTAGGAATCAAGCAAAAGTAGAATGAGCAATGTGAATAAGAATATTTCTCTATAATCAGGCTATTATGACTTTTAGTATTGTTTGCATACTAGTCATAAGTCTGTCGTTGTATTGTTTACAAACGACCAATTTGTTTTCTATTTATAATTAAAGATGTTATTGGATTGTGCGTTTAAAGTTCGTATGAATATCTTATTGGTTAACACAAGTGCAGTTCGTATTTAATTTTCTGGTGGTAGTGATCACATATTTATATTCTAAGGTTGCTGGAGCAGGCACGTGCACATCGGTATTTTAGTGCGTAAACAAAAAAAAAGAAACAATACATTGACTCTCCAGTATTTTGGAATTCTAATTTTAGAGATCTACTTAGTGTATCAATAAAATCGGAAAGAATGATCACTAATTTCCTTTAGTGATTGAAAATTCAATAGTGCAATTGAATGAATGAAGATATCAGGAAAGGAGTTTAATGCCAAGCAATACCCAAATGCTTATATAATAAATGATATAATTATGGAACCTTTGGTAGAAACAGGTGTCCGATTCATATTCATAGAAACTAATCAAGACATTTTGCAACAAAACCCATTCATACATATCCGCCAAATGATGAAACCCCTTGAATTTATATCATTCTAACAATAACAGTTGTTTGATTCATTGGGCCTATGTGATCTTGGATAATTTTCATTTATCCTTTGCGGCAAGCGTAAAACTTATCAAATTTATTACTGGAAACTTGATTCGTATAGGTTCAGAAATAAATTCGATATTGATTGTGAAATATTCGTTGCTTGATTTACACAATAGATTCTGACTTCGGGAAAATTTCTTTGTAAATTTCAAATAAAAGCTACAAATCTCCTTTACTTATCTAACTTCTAATATACAAGAGACGTATAATTATGTGATTCTATGAGAAAAGCGTTGAACTAATAATTAATTGAAAGGTACTTGCAACTGTAGTTGTTTAATAAATTACATTTTTAAAAAGTAAGACTATACTGACTGTACAAATATTAAGAACTTCGAACAAGGGCGAGTTTATAATAGTAAAAAGCAGTCAACCGGACTTCATTCCGTAAAATAGAATTTATAGTGTTTTAAACTACGACAGTGAAATTTACAAGAGCGGGTCACTCATTTTTGGAGACTACAATTAACGCCTTAGGTGCCATGTCAAGCATAGTTCAAATAAAGTAAGTATTGAAATTAAAGTAAACTAATAGAATTTCTCTATCAACAATTAGTTTATATAGTGCTTCGATTCATCAGATTGAAAACTAACTAAGATGAAGGTTCGTCTTCACCATCATCATCATCACCGTCATCGCCAGCTCCACTAGTTTCAGATGGTTGTCCTGATTCGGATGTTTGAGATGGCTGTTCAGAAGATGATGGAGCTTCAGAAGGTGATGCAGCTTCAGATGAGCTTGGAGCTTCAGAAGGTGATGCCGCTTCAGATGAACTTGGGGCTTCAGATGAACTTGGAGCTTCAGATGAGCTTGGAGCTTCGGAAGATGATGGTGCTTCGGAAGATGAAGCAGCTTCAGATGATGATGGTGCTTCGGAAGATGAAGCAGCTTCGGAGGAGCTTGGAGCTTCGGAAGATGAAGCAGCTTCGGAAGATGATGGACCTTCAGATGAACTTGGAGCTTCAGATGAACTTGGAGCTTCAGATGAACTTGGAGCTTCAGAAGATGAAGCAGCTTCGGAAGATGATGGTGCTTCGGAAGATGAAGCAGCTTCGGAGGAGCTTGGAGCTTCAGATGAACTTGGAGCTTCAGATGATGATGGAGCTTCGGAAGATGAAGCAGCTTCGGAGGAGCTTGGAGCTTCAGATGAACTTGGAGCTTCAGATGATGAAGCAGCTTCAGATGATGAAGCAGCTTCAGAAGAACTTGGGGCTTCAGAAGAGCTTGGAGCTTCAGAAGATGATGGACCTTCAGAAGAGCTTGGAGCTTCAGATGATGAAGCAGCTTCAGAAGAACTTGGGGCTTCAGAAGAGCTTGGAGCTTCGGAAGATGAAGCAGCTTCGGAGGAGCTTGGAGCATCAGATGAACTTGGAGCTTCAGATGAGCTTGGAGCTTCAGAAGAGCTTGGAGCTTCAGAAGAACTTGGAGCTTCAGATGATGATGGAGCTTCGGAAGATGATGGAGCTTCGGATGATGAAGCAGCTTCGGATGATGAAGCAGCTTCGGAAGATGATGGAGCTTCAGATGATGATGGAGCTTCGGATGATGAAGCAGCTTCAGAAGAGCTTGGAGCTTCAGATGAACTTGGAGCTTCAGATGAGCTTGGAGCTTCAGATGATGATGGAGCTTCGGATGATGAAGCAGCTTCAGATGATGATGGAGCTTCAGATGAACTTGGAGCTTCGGAGGAGCTTGGAGCTTCAGATGAACTTGGAGCTTCAGATGATGATGGAGCTTCGGAAGATGAAGCAGCTTCGGAGGAGCTTGGAGCTTCAGATGAACTTGGAGCTTCGGATGATGAAGCAGCTTCAGAAGAGCTTGGAGCTTCAGATGAACTTGGAGCTTCAGATGAGCTTGGAGCTTCAGATGATGAAGCAGCTTCGGATGATGAAGCAGCTTCAGATGATGATGGAGCTTCAGATGAACTTGGAGCTTCAGATGAACTTGGAGCTTCAGATGAACTTGGAGCTTCAGATGATGATGGAGCTTCGGAAGATGAAGCAGCTTCGGAAGATGATGGTGCTTCGGAAGATGAAGCAGCTTCGGAGGCGCTTGGAGCTTCAGATGAACTTGGAGCTTCAGATGAACTTGGAGCTTCAGATGATGATGGAGCTTCGGAAGATGAAGCAGCTTCGGAGGAGCTTGGAGCTTCAGATGAACTTGGAGCTTCAGATGATGATGGAGCTTCGGAAGATGAAGCAGCTTCGGAAGATGATGGTGCTTCGGAAGATGAAGCAGCTTCAGAAGAGCTTGGAGCTTCAGATGAACTTGGAGCTTCAGATGAGCTTGGAGCTTCAGAAGAGCTTGGAGCTTCAGAAGAACTTGGAGCTTCAGATGATGATGGAGCTTCGGAAGATGAAGCAGCTTCGGAGGAGCTTGGACCTTCAGATGATGATGGACCTTCAGATGATGATGGACCTTCAGATGATGAAGCAGCTTCAGAAGAACTTGGGGCTTCAGAAGACGATGGACCTTCAGAAGATGATGGACCTTCAGATGAGCTTGGACCTTCAGAAGAGCTTGGAGCTTCAGAAGAACTTGGAGCTTCAGATGATGATGGACCTTCAGATGATGATGGACCTTCAGAAGATGATGGACCTTCAGATGATGATGGACCTTCAGATGAGCTTGGGGCTTCAGATGATGAAGCAGCTTCAGAAGAACTTGGAGCTTCAGAAACAGATGATTGTTGTGATTCAGTTGGTTTTTCATTACCGGTTTGAGTGGTCATAGTCGTAGTTCCAGTACCAGTTTGTCTAGATGTAGAAGGTTTTTCAGTATCAGTTTCACCAGTCTTGGATTTGGTGGTAGTACCAGTTTCACCAGTCTTGGATTTGGTGGCAGTACCAGTTTCACCAGTCTTGGATTTAGTTGCAGTACCAGTTTCTCCGGTCTTGGTTGGGTATGCAGTACCAGTTTCTCCGGTCTTGGTTGGTATTTCAGCGCCTATTGTGTCAGCGGTATTACTTGGTTCTATTGTGTCAGCGGTATTACTTGGTTCTATTGTAATAGTATATTGGGATGTTATGGTAGTATGGGCATAAGTAATGACAGATTCATAGACGTAACAAGTTGCCGTGACAGTTTTTGGATCATGATCATTTTTGGTGACAGTAATAGTTTCTTTCTTGGTAACAGTCTTAGTGACGGTCTTTTGTGAGTTTCCGCCATTACCATTACCATTTCCAGATCCAGATCCATTACCAGATCCATTTCCATTTCCAGATCCAGATCCATTACCAGATCCATTTCCATTTCCAGATCCGTTACCATTTCCAGATCCATTACCATTACCATTTCCAGATCCAGATCCATTACCAGATCCATTTCCAGATCCAGATCCGTTACCAGATCCATTACCATTTCCAGATCCAGATCCGTTACCATTTCCAGATCCAGATCCGTTACCATTTCCAGATCCGTTACCTGATCCATTACCATTTCCAGATCCAGATCCGTTACCAGAACCGTTACCATTTCCAGATCCATTTCCATTTCCATTTCCAGATCCAGATCCATTACCATTTCCAAAACCTGATCCAGATCCGTTGCCATTACCATTTGCGGAACCATATCCATTACCAGGGGCACAAGGACAGTAACACATACCATTCAGATTACCATTTCCAGGTTCGTAACCTGAAACTGAGCTAGATCCGCTACCAGAATTAGAACTAGTTACACTTCCTGATCCATTATTAGATCCTGAGAATGAATTAGATTCATTAGCATTTGCAGATCCATAACCAGAGCTGGTTTTTGAGCTGGTTTCAATACTTTTTCCTGTGCTTGTAGCAGAAGCAAAACTATAGCCACCTTGGGAACTTCCTTCATGACTAACATCGCCAATACAGGAAGAGTGAGGGCAGATGGTGGTCTTGGTTACACCTGGTGGGAGAAGTTGAACAGTAGAAGTTTCACAAATCAAGTAGCTAACAGTTTGGTTTTTGGTGTTGAGGGTAGTACTAGTTGAACAATCGGAATGGGAATCACATGAAACGTAACGGGAAGTAATACCATCAGACACTGTGGAAGCCAATTCACAATAAATTGGAGGTTCGATTGGTGGTTCTGTCATACTAGTAGAACAATTAACAGTAGAAGTAAGTGTGACATTGACAAAAGTGGTTGTTTCAACGGCATAATTATCTGATAATGTGACATTAGGTGGACAGCTAGACAATGTTGTTGTAGTGGTATCATATTCATAGACTGTAGTTCCAATAACTCCATTGGATGGTACAATTTCAACAACAGGTGAAGAGACTGCTTCATCTGCAAAAGAAATTGCTGCTGCCAGTGTAACACTTAAAACAGCAAGTAAAGTATAAAGATTCAACATTGCTTTGTTGATTCAAACAAAAAAAAATAGAATAATTATTCTAACAATTCAGCTAGAAGTAATGGGCTTCAAGTCATATTTATAGTTCAAGCCAATTTCGGTTCAAGTTGGGAGGAATATGCATCCCTTTTGTCACACAGATAGCTCAATTGGAATCAAAATTCACTAGCATGAGCACAAGACTGTAAAACTCCAGTAAACACCATGAAAATAAACAATGATCCCCAATGACCATGTTTCGTCATTGTCCTAGTTGCGTTGTTGTTACTGGGTTCATTTGCACCCTATTGATGGTCGAGTCAAAGCATCCAATCTACTTTATTTTCATCGATTCTGTTGCCATATTGATCAAGTCCAATACGATATCTGAACTGTTGCTTATTTTCTTTTTTTTTTTCCTTTCTTTGCCATGAATTATGCAGATTTTACTAACATGTGGTACATATACGTCATTTGAACTCTTGGTCTCACTTGCAGTATCTAGAAATTTCATAGATACTTGCAGGGTACTTGCTCTTGCATATTGTGTCATCGATGTATTGCTAGTTCTTAATAACCATGTAGTAAGATTTACCGATCCAACTGTTATTCTTGTAATTCTTGGCTTACTGTGCCACATCCTTTGTTCTTCAGTAGCTGAACATCATTCTTGTTGACAAATTGTTGCGAATTTGCGTTTTCCTTTTGTTGCTAAAGAATGAAGGCTTTTGCTAAGTTATTTAGACCAGATAGCTTTGTCTCAGATTAAGGTTCTATAATTATTGGTTTTGTACCGGCCAATGCAATATTGAACCACAAGACCACACCCTGAACTCACATATATGGCTAAAGGATTATCAATTTATTTTTAGAAATCTCTACCAAGACAATAATGAACCACAAGACCACACCCTGAACTCACATATATGGCTAAAGAATCATCAATTTATTTTTAGAAATATCTGCCAAGATTGAATCTTTCCAAAGTCTAGATTCATCGGAAAGTAGAAGATTAAGCAGCATTTCAATTTCTCTTGTGTTTAAACTTTTCTATTTCGGTAGGGAGGAAAGAGCTGTGCATACCGACGAAGATCTTCATTTGGCTCTTCCTTCGCCTTATTCTACATCTTGATGCAACTCAATTCAGGTGAATTTAATAAAGTCAAAACTCTCACAATGGCAGGGGAGAATTGAACCAACATCATCCTCCAACATGAAATTATTCCATCCGTTCAGCTGACATTTTGTTTTCGAATCATGAATGGACCAATGTCTTGTTTACGAAATACTTGTTTTCTTTTTATTTCCTTTCTTTTTTTTTTTTTTTTTTGGTTTCTAAATTATATCTTTTTGTGATTGAATGATGGATGAGGTAAACATAATTGATTGGACAATAAAGGTTTCTTCGATAAAAGCGCCTTTTGTTAATTTAGTTTATGCTTTGTTCGATGAAATTCTTCATAGTCATGAGTTGTTTCGGTACGTATGCACATGTAATCTTTGGAAATAGGTGGGGTTGGTTTGTGATTCTAAAAGACCAATTACAATTTTTAGTACGGATTTAATTTCTGAATCTTGTATTAGAGCCGGTATGCTCCATGGCAATATATAGATCAGATTAATTATAGATATTTAAAACAGCTATAAATCTATATGGTCTTTGGTAGGATGTATTAGCTGTAGTTGTTAGATGTGTGTTTGTCGTATTATGTGTTGTGGTTTCGATTTTTTCTCACTTCTCGTCGAGGCTTTCATGATATTGTTCTGTTTGTTTACAGGGTTGATTGCGCAAAATCGTACATATATCTGACCAATCCTTCTATTTCAATCCTACTAGGAAAATACACTATTCTATCACACATTGTGGTGCCCGTAGTTCCACATTGTCTTACACAAAACCAGTTTCCGCGAGAAACGCAATATTTTGTACTAGTATGTAGTAAAGCTTTGTATTAACTCTCATCCACTCTGATTTCTAATTTTAGAGACACCATCCGGTTGATGATTACACCAAAGGGAAAAAACAGATGATTATCTTCTGGAAGCTGGAAATTCCGGAAAGCAACTTATTCATTTGTGATATCGAATATTGTCACCTTTTGATGTTACTCAAAAGAAATGCAAGATAAATACATAAAAAGTGGTTTATATCTGCCATTGTTTTGAACTGTTGAGGACATATTAATATTGATCTCCCAGTCGCAAGCAATTGTTGATGGGCTATGGGCTCGAAACACTTCGTTTATGTCATCTCTTCGGGCATTGTTATTCCTTCGCTAATTATCCCTTAGGTATAGCAAAAATGAATTAATTTGTCTTCGCCTTTGTCTTTGCGCCTTCAATTGTTTGAATTGTGCAGAGTTCACTAACAATAAGACAGATACATGATTGAAATTCTTAGACATGCATGCAACAAATTCTAAATTGTTGGTTTTTCCTCAGGTGATTCTTCTTGGCACTGGTTTTTCCTCCTTGTACAATTTTCTAATGTTATCCAACTGGCCTAGCTAATTGTCCAAACCCTTAGTCTTGTTATTTTTGACTGTGTGTGTGACTATTTTGTGGACCCTTATGAGATGAGGTGAAAAGTTTTTCCGAATAAATTTCTTGGAGGGTACAGCTCTAAAAAAAAACCTGACCATAAATCTTTCAATGATTATTTTAGCCTATAGTCGGTTGTTAGAAGAAAAAAAATTAATGGGTCTCAACCTACAATTATAAAAAAGTAAGGATGTAGCGAAACTATTACTGCTCGTTTAATTTCTGTGATGTCAGAATTATCTTTGGGATTGCGCCTGATGGTGAACTCATTTCCCCTGTATCACTTGAAAATTTCGCAGTCACAAAAACAGGAAAACACATCAGCTCTCGCAGTTACTGATCTGACAATCTATTTGACTCCAAGGTTCACCCAAAATGAAAATACGAATTACTTTAATCTCACAGAGTATTTATCATCGGAATGTTGTATAACATCGTTAATTATCTCAAAATAAAACGCTTTCATTGAACAGAAACTAAACAAAGGTATATAAAGATATTTTTTTTCGGTTGTTCTAATACATATCCGAGGGAAAAAAAATGGCACAATAGAAAAACCCTTAAGAAAAAGAAATTATAAATGTATGACAAAAATAAAAGCTAGCTGAAAGTTAGGTATGGCATCGTAAGATGATCATTGCGATGCGGGAGACACTGCTTGGGTGGTCTCTTGTCCGTCACCACCACCACCGCCGCCAGTTTCTGTAGGTTCAGATGGTTGAGTTTCACCACCACCTCCTCCACCAGTGTCAGTTGTCTCCTGTGCACCACCACCTGTCTCTGTTGTTTCCCCTTCTGTACCAGTCTCTGTTGTTTCGCCTTCTGTACCTGTTTCACTAGTTTCACCTTCTGTACCTGTCTCTGTTGTTTCCCCTTCTGTACCAGTTTCACTAGTTCCTTCTTCTGTACCTGTTTCACTAGTTCCTTCTTCTGTACCAGTCTCTGTTGTTTCACCTTCAGTACCTGTTTCACTGGTTTCACCTTCAGTACCAGTCTCACTAGTTTCTTCCTCTGTACCTGTTTCACTGGTTTCTTCCTCTGTACCAGTCTCACTAGTTCCTTCTTCAGTACCAGTCTCACTAGTTCCTTCTTCAGTACCTGTTTCACTAGTTTCTTCCTCTGTACCTGTTTCACTGGTTTCTTCCTCTGTACCAGTCTCACTAGTTCCTTCTTCAGTACCTGTTTCACTGGTTTCTTCCTCTGTACCAGTCTCACTAGTTCCTTCTTCAGTACCAGTCTCTGTTGTTTCACCTTCAGTACCTGTTTCACTGGTTTCACCTTCAGTACCAGTCTCACTAGTTTCTTCCTCTGTACCCGTTTCACTGGTTTCTTCTTCACTTAAGGATTCTGATGATTCTTCAGGTTCAATAGTAATTGTTATATTGGTGACAACTGTTGAGTCTGGGAAAGTAACAATGGATTCAAAAACAAAGCAAGTTTCGGTAACAGTCTCTTTTCCAGGTGCAGGTTCAGTAACAGTAGTTGTTTTTATCTTGGTAATTGTCTGTTGGACGCCACCACCAGCACCACCTCCACTTCCAAATCCACTACCTGAACCGCTGCCAAATCCACTACCGAAACCACTACCGGAGCCACTTCCAAAGCCTCCTCCTGATCCGCCACCAAAAGCTTCACAAGAGCCTTGACCAGATCCGCTGCCGAATCCACCTCCAGAACCTCCTCCTGATCCGCCGCCGAAGCCACCTCCAGAACCACCTCCAGAACCACCTCCAGAACCACCTCCAGAACCACCTCCAGAACCACCTCCAGAACCACCTCCAGAACCACCTCCAGAACCACTTCCTGATCCTGATCCACTACCACCTCCAGTACTTCCTCCAACTGGACCTTTGTGACAAGATTCATAAGGACATATGGTAGTAGCAGTCACTCCTGGAGGGAAAAGTTCCACCGAAGTACTTGGACAAATCAATAATGTAACGGTTGAGTTCTTAGTATTTTGTGTGGTAGTGGTAGAACAATTATCAGGAATAAATTCACAGGTGACATAAGTAAAAGTGACGGTTTTCGAAACTGAAGAAGTCAACTGACAATGAATTGGAGTATTTGGAATATCTACATCAGGAGTTATCATTGGACAATCAAGGGTAGTAAATGTACTTGAACCGATGGTTGTTGTTTCAAGAGAACAGTTATCTGGTGGTGTGATATCTGGAGGACAGGTAGTCAATGTATATGGAGTGAAACGATATTCGTAAACAGTTGTTCCACATTCAGTTGGAGGTGGACAAGTAGTTGTAACCCAATGAACATCAAAGTCCCTACTTTCAATTTCCAAACACCCATCACTAAGAGTTCTGGTTGTTGCACAATCAAAACCAATTGAATCACCTTCAGTATTGAACTTACAACCATCGGTTGAACAAGAAATGTACCAGTAATCAAGTCCATAGTAATCGGTACTATTGTAGTCACAATTTCCGCTGGCACAATATTGATTTCCATTGTAAATAGTACAAGCTTCCAATGACCTTGGAGGGAAATCAGGAGGGGGAGTGATGGAAGATTCTGGACAATCATCAAATGTAATTGTAGTAGTGAATGTTCCGGTGGTAAATGTAACTTCACAACTCTCATGGGTAGTATCGGAAGGAGGTTCATGATCAGATTCACCAGTATCAGTACTTTCTTCTCCTTCATCTGTACCACTTGGTTGTTCACCAGTATCAGATTCGGTGGTATCAGGGGTTTCTAATTCGGTTTCTCTAGGAATGGTCTCTTCTGGTTGGGTCTCAGCCGGCAAAGCACCTGTTTCATCGGAAAATGAAATGGTTGCAGCCAGTGTAATACCTAAAACAGCAAGCAAAATATGTTTCTTCAACATGTTTATTGTAGTTGAGTTAAGCTATTGTTGCAATATATTTGATAAATTTCTGATTGCAAAATACAAGAGAGGGGGAGGATTATTCTGCTTTATTTATAGTCAAGTTCAACACTTTGGTTTCCATTTCAACCCCCCTCCTCCCTCCTTCCTCCTCTTCTAAACTTACTATATTGGAATTGATTACTTAATACACAATGATTAATCCCTAACCCTAACCATTCTATTACTTAATTGTTGGATATCAAACATGCTTTCCCGAAGGCTGCTAAAAAAAAAAAAAAATCTTTCGATTTGGATGCTAAATTTAGGAGGCTTTGCCAAGAAATAATTATGTTGCTTTGCTCTTTTCGGTTTTTTTTCTTTTGCATTGTTTATATTTCTTACCCCAAAAATAATATCAGGAAGATATCTGTGAGCAGAGTTTCATCTCGTAAGTGTTGGGAAAGTAATTTTTACCAGATCACAATGAAATTTCATCTATTGCAGAGGTCTAGATTTGATTATTTGCAAGAAAAGATATAAGAAAGAAAGAAAGATAATCACGTTTTTCAGGTCCATTATCTTTTTTCATCAATCATTAGCGAAAACTTCGCGCTATTATGTCTGTGTGGCGAGTGTGTGCATCCATCCTAAGCCTAAGGGACACAAATCTTTGAAATTATGCAGTACCAACTTTTTTTTTAAACAGACTCACTAACTATAAGGAGCAGTTCTTAAACTTTTATTTTTTTATGTTACTTTAGGGGGTGGTTAAATTAGTTGCTTGCAGGTAGATCAAGTATTTTTGGAGAATCTTAGGTTGTCTTGCATGAAAATAGAACAAACCTTAGTGGCTAGAAAGAGGTTTTTACGCTTATTACGTACAGTTACGAAAAAGTTGATCACAAAAAAGAAAAGGTCCTTCTATTAGCAATCTACCGTATAACTATCAAATAGTGACTGGCATCTATTGTATATTGCTGTACAAGAACACTCCGTGTTCGATTGGTTGAAATAATAATAATAAAAAAAAAGAGTGACATGTTATAGAGAAGGTATTGATTGTTAAATAACCATAATGAAGAGTACCACGTTTTATGACAAATGAATTCTTTATAATGGGCCTTCAACAATTTCAAGTCAGTTAAAGATTCATCAGTTTTGATAAAAAAAACATTTGCCAAGGCATACTCAATTGGATAACGTAATCAAGAGAAGTCCAATAAGCACAAACACAGACACATCTACAACCTTTCATTGGTCATTCAAAATGTTAATTTATTGGGTACATACCCAGAAACTCCGTTTCGGAATGTCTACATCTAATAATAGATTTTTTTTTATTTGTTTTTGCGACTAGGACGATGATGGTTAATGATGATGATGATTATTAAGCATCTGAAATACTCTATCTCATCATCTGATTTCCTTTGCATATATCCCGTTTCCCCACGTTTGTCTTTTCCATTCGCTTTTGTTCTATTTTTTCAGTTTTTGCACCCTATCACAAGGGGGGCTTATTATTATTATTGAGAGAAAGGAAAAAAAATTCACATCACTACGATCAAGATTTTATCGTACAATATCCCATTTTAAGTGGTTGCGTATTTGCAATCATTAATTTTTAGATAACGATGACGACTCTCCACTTCTTCCTCTTTCTTCTCCCAAAATACGCTTGCTTTATATCTGATATCGTATTGGATGATCTAACCGTTTCACCCGGTGGGGGAAGAGGAGATTAGCAAATTATATGATTGAATAATTACATCAAATTCAAAAATTCCACTTGCAACTCTCCTATTTCCTTCAAAAATAATTTGTTTTTGCTTTTTTTATGGGATTTTCTTTCTTTCTTATTGCTGATGTAAACTCACAGTTAACAAAAATGGATGTAACTTGATCCAAAACAAGTTACTTAATGGTAATATTCAGATTTATATTACAACCAATCAAAGATACATATACATGAATATATGTCTGTCCCACTTCATTGCAAGTCTTTGATGGTGTTTGTAATTTCAAATTAGAAGAAACATTTGGCTGGTTTTGAATCAACAGAGAAGTTTAATTCTGAGCTACCTTGCAACCCAATCATAAAGAAGGTTATAGTTTATACAATACAATTATCTGATAATATAATCCCTATGGAAGTGATTGACACTAACTCAACTTTACCAAATCTAAACTTCCCATGACAATAACCCAAACATTTGTGTAACCAAAGACAGTGGGATTATGTTGAGCAGTAATGTATTGTAGTACCTAATGTTGTTAAGGTAGCGCAATAAACGGGCTCACACAAAAAAAAAAGTAGTCGTGGCGCTACCATTTGATATTAATTACATCACTCACTCACTAATTAAATTTTATATCGATGTTCTTTGTTTCTTTTTTTCTATTTCTATTATCTAATCAACCTATTTTTTTTTTAACCTAATAAATAATAATTGGGGAGGCTTTCCAAAATACTATATATATATTAATGTTTTAATAATAATAACTATCTATTCAATATGCCAGAAAATATTCCTGATTATTTTGCCAACAAAAATGAATCCCTTTCATCAACTGGATTTTCCACTATTCCCGATAACTCCACTTCCACCAACAATACAACTTTGACCAATGGCAAACTTGAACAAAGTCAAGAACTACCACATATAGACGAAGTAGATGAAGATTGTGATAATGAACATGAACAGGAACATGATGATCAAGTAATTGTTTCCCCAGTTACACCAAAACGTGATTCACCCCATAAAAATCTCCTTTCACATAGTTGGCATTATGCATCATATAACGTACCACCTAGTACCCCAAGTAAAAGTGATGCTACTTATTCAACTCCTAATACCCCGTCACAATTACAATCACGTTCACAACCTGTTTCTCGAAGAGCAAGTGTGGATGATATCCATCGTCTACCGAGTAATCCTCCTCATCACCAAGAAGGTATGAATTTTAGTAATTTTAGTAAATCATTCATTATCCCTGCTGCCAAATGGGCATATCTGCCAATTTCCAAAATCAGAAGAGCAACACAAACAACTGTACCACTTGCTAAAAATGAAGAATATGAAATTGAATATTCCGTATTTCGTCCCGTTAAAGGATTGAAAGAATTACGATCACATAAAGATATTTTAGTTCATTTTCGAGATTTAATAGAATTAGAAACGAATAAACCATTTCAATTTCCAGAAAATTACATCAGTGAAGGAGATTTTCAAATTTTAATTCATCGAATAACAAAAATAATTGAAGATGATCAAATATATCCCGAACGAATTGCGGCAGGATCTTCTGGAAGTTATTTTATATTTGATATTGATTCTTCATTACATAAAGTTGCAATATTTAAACCGAAAGATGAAGAACCATATGGTCCTTTACTGCCAAAATGGACAAAATGGGCTCATCGAACGTTTTTCCCATGTTTTTTTGGTAGAAGTTGTTTGATTCCAAATCTTGGATATATAAGTGAAGTGGCAGCTTGTGTATTGGATAGACAATTACAAACGTATATTGTCCCTCATACGGAAATTGTTGAATTAAGATCACCAACTTTTTTTTATAATTATTGGGATAAAAATTCTGATGTTAGTAAATTACATAAGAAAAAGGGGTCATTTCAATTATTTCTTATTGGATATATAAATGCCGATATTTGGTTAAAAATATATCCAATTCCAACTGGTGATACTTATTTATTGAAAAAATCATGTAAATTAAAAGTCCCATTAGATTGTGATAAATTTACTTTTACATGGAGTCAAGAATCAATGTTTCAATTCCAAGAAGAATTAGAGAAATTGGTAATTTTAGATTATTTAATGAGAAATACTGATCGTGGGTTGGATAATTGGATGATTAAAGTTGAATGGAGGGAATTACTGAGAAATTCCATTGAAAAAATCATGAAACCAATAATTAAAATTGGAGCAATTGATTCAGGTTTAGCATTTCCTTGGAAACATCCCGATGAATGGAGATCATTTCCTTTTGGTTGGTTATTTTTACCAATTAATATAATTGGACAACCATTTTCAAGAAAAACTCGGAATCATTTCCTTTCAATGTTAACATCAAAAGTATGGTGGGAAGAAACAGTACCGAAATTGAAAAAAGTATTTATGCAAGATAATGATTTCCGAGAAAGAATGTGGTTAAAACAATTGGCAGTATTAAAAGGACAAGCATTTAATATTGTGGAGATTTTGAAATTAACTTATGCTGGACCATTAGAATTGACAAGAAGGGAAAATTTGTTGGTTATTGATGATATCATGTATATGCCAAATGGTAAAGGTGATTATAATTTCATGACATCATCAATGTATGAAGGTGATATATTTAAGAGATATAAAGTAAAAGGACCCGATGGAAATGAAGAACAAGAAGATGAACAGGAAGATGAAGAGGAACAAGGGGGTCTTATAAATGACAATACCCCATTATTAAATCATCCTCATGAACATTATTTACAAGTTATCAATGAAACCACTGATCGAGTTAACGAATCAGGGTATGAACATATGAATAGAGAATTGAATTGTGGTGGTACTCGTACTCGTACTGCTACAGGTGCTGGTACTAGTGCTGGTGCGGGTACTTATACTGGTGCTGATGCTGATGCTAATGTTGGTGCAGATGCTGATGCTGGAGTTGGTATATCAGAGAGTAAAGAACGAGACAAGGGTAAACGAGTAATTATAGAACGATTAATTAAAGAAACAAGTAAACCACCAGTTTTTACCTGGTGTTAATTAATGATGTTTATTACCAAGATATTTTTCTTGAAATATTTCAGGGAAATTATCTGAATTACCTTTAAAATCATTTGGATCTATAGTTATCATTTTCTTTTTTTCTTTTAATCTAAATTGGACTAATTTTAATAATGGATATAAAACTGATAATATAGGTGTATTGATATTATTTTTCTTAGCAATTCTCATTGGATTTCCTAAAATAATTTCTAATTCCATTAATTGACCTTTATGAACATCAATTGCCATTGAAGGGGTATAAAATAATCCATCACCAATATGAATATATCTATCCACCCAACTTTCATCACATTCAATTCCTTCTGATTTAGCAATGGCAATAATTTCATACATTGCCGGACGAATTAAACTTTCATTTCCAATATTCATTTGAATTCTATTATTATCTAATTCCACTAATGCACAAATCACATTAAAAACACTATTATAAATCAATTTCTCCCATCTTCTTTTTTGGACATCTAAATCTAATTCAATTGAATTCTTCGATTTATCATCATTTTGATAAATCCTAATAAACTCATCAATTTTTTCTTTTGAATGTAATTGTCTTTGTCCATGAGGTTTAAAATCACCTAAATAAACATTATCTTTCCCTGGGTTTTTAACATGACCATTCATATAAGTTGATCCAATTAATGAAATCCCACTTAAGATAATATGTCCCGGATACTTTTCAAACATTGGATTTTCAATTCCTAATCCATTTTGTAATAATATAATTACTTCCTTACCGGTTTTAATCCCAGGTTTAATGATTTCTTCACATGTTATTGGTCCATCAGGAATATTTTTTGTGGTTAATAAAATATAATCAAAGGGTCCAAATGAATCTTGGGCTTGTTGAACTGATGATGCAAGATGATGCGGTTTCCAATTGGTTAAATTCCCATATGTACATGAATCAATTGAATATCCTTGTTTGTTAATAAGATCAAAATCGGATCGAACAACTAATGTAACTTCGGACTTGTTGTTGACAGTTAATGAAAGGGCAGATATTGTACCTACTCCACCGGATCCAATAACTAATACTTTTGGTTTTGACATGATTATATGATGATGACGATGATCAGGATTAAATAATAATAATTTGAACGGTTTTAGATGAAAAGTTTTAAAAAAGTAAAAAAGAAGGATAATGATAATGAGTTTATATGGAGATTTGCAAAGGGTGGGGGGAATAATAAATTGACGAGAAATCTTTCCCTCCGTTGAATGTGTGCGCCCGCACCCACAACCGCACCCGCACCGGGGAATTAATTCCGATATCTATCTATCTTAATCCAGTACTAAGCGATTATTTCATTTGCCGTACAACAGAAAAAGAGAGAATGCGAAAGTTATTATCGAATAGGCGCTAATAATACCAAAATAAGTAATTTAACCGTCAGTACCAAGGTATATTAATTAATGTCTAATAATGACTCTACAAACTCTCCATCACCATCATAATCATAGAAATCTTTAGCTTGAATAACTTTCAATTCGAAATATTTCATGGTATCACCATTATTCATTTGTCCTGTAATTGTACTCCCACCATGACCTTCATTCTTCAATGCTTGTTGAATTCCTAATCTATGAGTTAATTTTAATGTTTTTGCCATTATTGTCAAAACTTGATTAACAGCTCTGGTTAATCTTTCCAGTTCATCATTTATATTTTTATTTTTCTCCATTTTATCTAACAACATTGCAGCAAATAAATCACCCACACCTGTGAAATAAGATTTTATCGTTGGAACATTAAATACTTTTATTGGATGATATTTTGTTGATATCACACAATGAATATAATCATCATCGAATATTTCCCCTGAAACTGAAGTAACAACCACATATGGAATATTAAAATCTTCATGTAAATTTTTAATTGCTTGGACCAAACTAAATTTATTGGTGATTTTAATATTGGTTAATAATTCCAATTCAAATTGATTTGGCGTTATAATATCCACGATTTTATTCTTTAATATTGATTGATATTCTTTCACACATGATTTATCAACATAAAGATAATTATTATCCCCCATTACAGGATCCAATAAATAAATCAAATCAGGGTATAATTTTTTAAAACCTTGAATATATTGATTTGTCATATTGATTAATGATGAATTTGGAATATAACCCGTAATTATGGCGGAATATTTTATATTTAATTTCATTAATTGGGATAATATTTCATCTAATTCATCGGTATTTAATGAACTACCGGTAAAAGAACCATATCCAGTATGATTTGAAAAATTCACCGTATTTATATTATCAACTTCCCATCCTTGGGTTTGTAAAGGAAAGATAGCAGCTCTACCTCCAACATATCCATGAGCAACATGTGACTGAATAGATAACACTGATTTCATTTCTCTATATTGTGTTGTGTTCCGCTGTGTTGAGTTTTATAGAATTGTTGGTTGGTTCGAATGGTAATAATAAGATATCATATATGTAACTAAACCTTGCTGCTTTGATAGCGAAACCAAAGAAAAAAAAAATTTTTGATCTCAGAAGAGTCAGAATTATGAATATTTGTTAGTCGTGTGGATCTAACAAAACGACCTCTAACAGTTTATCAAGTTGTAAAGCGTGGGGGTTCACATGATAAACCTTTATGGATGCCAAATATCAATTTCTTCTTTAAAAATGTAGGAAGTTGCAAATTTTCCCTTCAATAATGGGATATGTACTTTCTTGTGATTTATGCAACCAAGTGATGTGAATTATATTAAGTTTGGAAGGGAAAAGAAGAGCAGGTGAATAATCTGAGAATTTTTTTTTATTCTAATTTTATTCTATTTTTGGATTAATTTCATAATGAAAAAATTTTTAACAATTGCATATAGACCCTGAGTAATTCTGGTATGAAATATTACTATGGAAACCATTCATTACATTAGTTTCTATGGTTGCGCCAAGGGATGTTCATGTACTTAGGGTTGTTATTTACTGATAATTGCTCCATATCTAATATAAACTTATACAGATAAAAAAAAATGGCACCATTCTTTTAACAAACATATGTTTATATGTTCGTCGTCTTCGTCGTCAATTATAGTAGAGGACCCATATATTGCGGAACAATTGATGAGGCGTAAACATGTGGGTTAAACTCATCGTTAATTATTGGTTTTTTTGGTCAAGTGATTTTTTTTCTATTATTAGTATTTATGTTCATGTATCGGAGGAGAGTATGTTGCAGCCTATATCCCATTGGTGGGTTGCAATTATATAATTAGACCATTTTAAAAGGCGTAGACCACAGTTTTAATTTACAGTTTTACCTTGGTATGTGTCGCGAGTCCCTTGTTAACTTGATCACTGGTTGAGTTTTACTTTGATGAATTTGCAACATGTAATTATGTTTCAGATCCACATGGCAACATCTTTCAAACAAAAGGGATATGCAGTTCAAAGAAGGATTGGGAGAAAGTATCGTTGATCCCTTTTTCTCTTCTCTTCAACTGCCCGATTGTAAATCGAAGCACATTGAAAAATTTGAAAAAAAAAAGAACTCTTTAGAAGTGGAAGTATGGACATACGGGTATATGGGTAATACCTACTTTCAATACCACAAAAACTTGTTCGCGTAAATGTATACTCATCATTCTCTGCTTCTGTTATCCCGGTATGTTATTCTGGAATTGTGCTTGGAAAATGATATATTTCTTGACGTCTTCTTGGGTGGATGATGAAGAGGAAAAGGAATATGCAGAACATCCCTTTTTCCCTTTATGATTTTCCTAGTTCTTCCATGAAAGGGTTCAAATGTACCACATGCAATTTTCTATTAAATGAAAATTCCAAAACTTTTTAGAAATGCATCATCATCACCATTGAGTTACAAAACCCAAAGAATTTTTAAGTCGAACGCAAGAATGAGCCGAAAGGATTTTTTTTTTATTTTTTTTTTTTTTTTTTTTTTTTTTTTTTTTTTTTTTTTTTAAATAATTTGGCCCCCAAATTGGGAAAGCCACCTCTTTAATCCCAGTCCCCGGGGCCTTACCCCGATGCCCCTTTTTTCTTTGAAAAAAAAAAAAAGAACCCTTTACCAT